>ML798817.1:97209-128985 GCA_009831015.1 Picea engelmannii
TAATTTATCTCTTTTTCGGTCTCATCAGACTATTTTACGAAAAAGGAACTGAGAGAGTTCTCTTTTAAGTGTTTTTCTAGACTCTATAATCATGAAAAACCTTCGAGTTTTCTATCTTTGGACTCGTTAAACAAACATCGACATACCCATAATGGGACCGAACCACTCCTTCCTAGGGTTTGTTAAAAATACTCCGAAGGACTTATCCAAAGGATAAGCTTATATCAACAAGCATATATTATCCTCCTTAAGCTTGCATAAAAATAAAGAGGTACTCGCCATAAATGGTGGGGGAAAATTTGGGAAAGGGATATGTTTTCATCTTCATATTGATTGGCAGTAAGTGTCGCTCTTGAACATGACACCCCCTATTCATTATATTTGAAGCCGGTTTGGGAAATCCATTTGCCTCTCATTCGATTTGCTACATGGTCACACCCTGTGTCATCTCTGAGTCAATGCTTCCAGATCATTGGTCGTGTCGTTCATATGTTCAAGAGAAGTCCATCTGAAACCTTTATTGAGTCGGCCATCTGCAGTTGTCCATTCTCTCTATGTTGGTCTTCCCTGTGTCCAGTCCAATTTACATCATACTCTGTTTCACCTTCAAAATCTGTTACTCATTTCGTGTCATTGATGGGGGATACATTAAGGCCCTCCTGTGACGAGTTTTGTTCTATCGACTTCAACTCATTATCCAGAATCAAGTCTTAGAAATTTTTGGTACCTTGGAACTTTCATGCCTCAATGGCAAGTTTCCTCACTTTTGACAGTGGGTTTACATCATTGACCCCTGATTGAAAGATTTCGTCGAATGTTCAACTTCAACTCATTCATTCACATTCGAGGGATTGTACTAGTGTACCTTGGGAGTCATTGACATTAATAGTGATTTCCCTCGCACTTGTTAACGGTTTCATCAATGACCGATAATCCAGTGGTTTCTGCCATGTTCGACTTCAACACATGTAATCACATGGTTTGATTAGTACTTTTGGGCGATGAGATTGAAGACCCTGGATATCATCTCTTTGTCCAGGTTGCGATGGAGTATGTATAACTTACGACACATAGATCCACTTTGTATGTCTCGTGGCTATGTCGTCTTAATTTGAATTTTCTCGCATAGATCCACAGTGTATTCCTGGTGGCTATGCTATATTTTGACAGCATGGATCCATAGTGTATGATTGGTGGCCATGACCTATGTCTACAATGTCATTCGTCTATGATCTGAGTATGGGAATTCCTACCTCAAAATTAATATATATGATATTCTGCATATGCTTGGTTGTTCGCAGGTTTCCGATTAGGTGCGCTCCTGGTTTCTGATACACACATGTAGTCTACAAAGTCTTTCAGCTGTCACTGGTTTCGGCCTCATACTTTGGGGGGCATTTTGTTCCCCATGATTTTGGTCATCATGATGGTGTATTGATGATGGTGTACTCAGGCTCCTCATAAGAACTTTCTCCTGAGAAAAGTGACATTCATCTCTTCCCAGAAAACTTACTTTTGAAGAGAGTTCGCAGGTTGCCAATATACTAGGGTGCGAGAATGACCCATTCTCGCAGGCTTCCTTAAGCTAGGGTGCGAACTTCTCGCACTGTGCTACATAGCTAGGGTGCGAACTTCTCGCACTGTGCTACATAGCTAGGGTGCGAACTTGCTCTAAAGCTTGGAAAAAGATGAATTCTCGATGGTTCTAGAAGGGAATCTTCTAGAAGAATGGGTTGGCATTCGAATGGTTATCCTTGTACTGGATTCCCTGATATTGTGGGATCATTCTTATCYAAGTAACCATCTCATTCTCTCCTATATATTGATGGAATTCTCATGGAAAAGGTTAAGCAAGATTCATTGGAGAATTGGTGAAATAATTGTGTGAAGGACTTAGCTTGAACAGGAGCTTGGAGACTCTAGCAAGTCTATCAAGAGGATTTGATCTTCTTCATACAAGGATCGAGAAAGTGTGTGTGTGTTGGAGCCAAGAGCCACTGAAAGGAATCTTGCGACATCAAGGCGATCAGGTTGTAATCTTCTACTTTCAATTAATATGATACAGTGGTATGTCCTTTTCCCATAAAGTCATTCTCACTTTATTGTGTAATTCCTTGATCATACACATAAGTTGACAGTTGAATATATTTTGCTATCTTCACTTTGGTTGGTTTGTGTTGTCTTGGTCTTGACCTCACGAGAGAATCGGAGCGAATCGGGAGCAACATAGACCCTAGGAAGCGATACAAAGGTATGTTACTTGTTCCTTCCTACTAGCTAATTCAATGGTCATAACTTAGGTAAAGAGTCATGTCCTGTCCTGTTTTGTTCTAGATCCAGGTGGATCTAGGGAGATCTGTTAGTGTCCGCACCTATCGATTAGTCTGATAACAACATGGGGGTAATAAAAAGAGAGTGCCATTTTTTAAGAAAACCAACAATACTAACAAACAATATATGTCAAAAACAAATAATTCCAAGTCATGCTTTGCTGGATATTTCAAAAAGTTACTGCTAGTGTAAACTCTAAAAAAGAATCCTAAAATTAATATTATTCTACAAAACATAGAAAAATAATGAAAAACATCTTCACTAATTGCTTTATCTTGTCCAATGTTGGTGGGATGAGATTCAAAGATACCCAAGTCCATATCTTCCATCATTTGGTGTACTGTTTCTTCTTCCTTGAGATCTTTCGGGGTTGATGTCATTGAAATTATAAAATTGGAGGTTGCTAAGTGGGATCCTTTACTAAGATTTGTTGATGTTTGGATATGTTAAGACTGAAAAAAAACCTCATGAGGATATGAATCCCCCTACGTTTTTATAGAGGTGGTACTCCTCTTTGGATAAAATATATGTCTTGAATATCTTGGATTAGGTATATTGCTTAGACAAAAAACCCTAGATATTTATTTCTTAGATTTCTGCATGAAATGGTTCTTCAGTAATATAACCTGATATTTAAGTGCAACATGAGGTCTTTTTAAAAATAGAAAGAGTGAAGGGAGGATTCAATATAAAAATATCTTCGTGTTCAACATCATACATACAACCCTCTTAATCACATACAAATAATACATCCATATCTTCTCTTTAGAAATAAGAGGAAATGGTTTCGATCATTCAAATATTTTTAAAAGAGTATAACGGTTATAACATAAGAGAATTGATAAGCATACTTCAAACATCTCATACTAAAAAATCCCAAGATCTGAAACATCATTGAAGTCATGCTCCAAAGTAATTCTTTGTGGATTTTTATTCACGAAATATATTCAACAATACACAAAATATCTCACAGTCATATACATGGTTGTGAATACTCCATGATCATATAAGAAAAGTCTTTTGAATAATACAAGAAAAATACTCAAGAATCTTAGCCTTGTGGTCAATTCAGAGATTCAAACCTAAATCTTTGAGAAAATGGTGTAGAAGAAGAAAATGAGTGGAGAAGATGGAGATCTCTTTTCGTTGATTATAATCCTTGCTGCATATTGATGTCTGTACCTTCTTCTTCTGATCCTCCTCCCCTTCCCTTCTTGATGATGGAACCCTTGATAAAGCCCTTTCTTGCCTTTTTTAAAATTTACTCTTCTAACTCCTTGAGGAAGTTAGGGTTTTCTTTTATTGAAGAGATCACTTAAATTAACGAATTAATTAAGTATCAGATAATTGACATCATTTTTATTTGTATCTTAATTTTTTCCCCTTTCCGTCTTTAACACAAGTTTTTAAATAAACTTTTATTTAAAAAAAAAACAATTAAATGACTTTTTGAATAGGGGAATGTATTTTAATTTTATGGATGGGATATCCAACTTTTCAACCATGGAAACTATTTTAGATGTAATATTCATCGTATTATATTTCCAATGAGTTCTCCTGGGTGCGATTTCAATTCCCGGATCTCAAGATATGAGCTTGTGAAGTCGAGGTGTCAAACAAATTTATTAGCAAGGCATAAAAGTGTTGCTCATTGTTCTTTAATTTTTTAGAAAAATATGGCTAATTACAGACATTGAAACCTATTCCAACATCTTCATTGTCGAAATATATTTCCAACAAGGGAAATTTTGTGCAATCATGACTCCCATATCTTAAGATATGGCCTTCAGAAGATTAAGACTCAACAACAATTGATTGATCTTCACTGGGCAATTTGGACCCTTGCTTAAATTTCATTTTTCTTCTTAAGAATTTCGACTTTTCTTCATAAATTCTTATCCCACATGTATTGGGATGTTGAAGTCTTTAGTGTATAATGAAAATTTAATTATATACATAGCAAGAAATAAAAGAAGAGAAGACTATGGAGATTTGATAATTTGACCTTCCCTTAGGAAATTGATTAATAAAATAATATTTGAAATACCCTTTTAACCTCCACCTCATGCCTAGTCAACGCGAGTCAACAATCCACATGTCATCACCTGATGGGTCAATAATATGCCACATGTCATGCCTAGTCAACGCGAGTCAACAATCCACATGTCATCGCCTGATGGGTCAGTAATCTGCCACATGTCATCGTGTGGTTGGTTTCCACATATCACAAGTTGTTTGCTGCCATGTGCCTCCAATAGTTAGATGCCATGTGTCATCCCTCCATAGACTTCCATGTGTAGGGATCTCATTGATTGAGGATACACCTATAATTAAATGCCATGTAGAAAGATCTCATTGGTTGATAGTATAATGTATAAAACTTAGGATAAAAGGTTAAATGAGGAAGTGAACAAGAGGAGGAGGGAGGGTGGGAGGATGTGAGGAAGGAGAAATAAGGTGGATGTAGAAGAAGGGGGGGTGGGGGGTAAGTAGAGGCAGAGAATAAGGGGAGGGGAGTCGTGGACTAAAAGAAGGCAGATAAGTGGAGTTGGGTGTGAGGAGTGAGGGAGTATGGTGGGTTCCCTCGAGTGAGGGGAAGGTGAGAGAGGTGAGGGGGTTAAGGGAAATGAGAGAGTGTTGTTGGGTTCACGGGTTGGGGAGGTGAGTGAGGTGAGGGGGTAGGAGAAATGAGAGAATTTTGTTGGGTTTGTGGGTTGGGGAGGTGAGGGAGGTGAGGGGGTAAGGTGAGTGAGTCTGACCGATAAATCAATAAAATAAACTAAGTAAGATGTTAGGGGGATACATGGAGTGGAGAGGAAGGTGAATGTGAGTCCATGAGTCTGCCAATCTGCTAAGAGTGAATAAAAAAATAAACTTAAGTATGGAATAAGGGAGTGGGGAGTGGGTAAAGCATGGCGGGTATGGTGAATGAATCGGTCATGCTATAATAAGAAGAAATAATATGGGTCTTGGGCCCATGAAAATTCAAGAAAAACATGGGTTATGAACCTAATAAATTCAAGAATAATGAGTTATAAACCCAAGAAATTCAAGAAAATTTTAAGTGTGGTGTGATATGTACCAAAATATGAACATGGTTCCGAGAAATTGAACATGGCGTGGTTCCAAGAATTGAATGTGGTTCTGAAAAATTGCTCATAGTTTCACATGGAAGAAGCTCTTTTGCTACTTAAATGAAAACCTAGATATCTTGAGCATATGAACTCGGATTTTGAATCCAAAAAATGCATGACGAAGCTGAGACCGAGGGATACACAATGAACTTGTTATCGTTGAAAATTTTTCTTTTTTTGATATCAATTTTTTTATTATTCGATGGGTGGGAAAAAATGGGTGACGAATTTTGGTTAACAAGATTGTAGACTATGTTCCTTAGTATGGATCATTCAACTATAGAACTTGAATTTACCTCTTTTTTTATACAAGAGTGTCCGTAACCACTGTGTTTTGGGATATAAATTAATGTTTTTTCTCATGAACCTTGTTGGTTTACTAAGTCTATTGATGTTTTGATGCTATTTATGAACTCTTCATGCCTATGTAGCACCCTATGTAGCTCTTGGACTTCCCTGTAATCTATATTTGAAAACTTCCTCCATTGCCTAGTTAGGAGAGAAGTAAAAAGAAACTAAAGGAAAAATTCCATAGAACAAAACTAGACTATCCTAAGAAGCAGACACAACATAATGGGATTCCAACCCAAGAAGAAAACTACACCATTTCCTAGAAATGAAATTGCACATATAGGAGAGCAAGGTGGTGAAGGGAAATTGACTCGAAAATTCAAGATTGGAGTTGAATAGAATCCAAAATACAAGAAATAGAACCACCAAATCTAGACTACATAGAAAAACAAGGCCTTAGACACCTAGGTCGTAGAACAAAAACTCTAGACCAGTGCATGCAGTCCAATTGAGGATAAGGAAATTCCAACTAAGCACCAGAAGAGAGCATCGAAGAAAGAAACAAACCACCAAGGGATGAACCTAACACTCTGAACAATATCCATGAAGTACCAATTTGATTCGATCATGAATGCTTACTTGAGAAACAAGTTGAACTAAAGCCAACCAACACCAAGAGATTTCATTGGACAAACCACCTATGTTCAGAGCCATTATCCCACCCGTTCCTTGAATTAATCCACTAAAAGATTCAAATTGTTAGCTAAGATTAATGGTTGACATGTGTGAGGTTGGTGTAGAGGTGACACACTCTACATATCATCTCGTACTTAATATAATAATGATTTCTTGGGAACATTGACAAGTTTTGGTTGATGGATTCATAACATGTCTTCATTTCTAATGAACCTTGGCTAAACCTAGGGGATAGCTTGGACATAAATATCCCCAATTTTCTTTAAGATCCCTTCATTTATTTTAGAAACCTATTTTGTAAGGATGTCTTCTTATGGTTTGAGATCCTTCAGAACTTGGAAAAGGTGACCTATTTGAACTAAAGGGTCTCCTTTCGTATTCTCACAATGAGGAAGGAAAGCTTACTATAAGATGGTGTTTTCTTGCTGTTTATGAGTTTTATAATTATGATTGAATCACTATAACGAACAAGGTTTTCATGCTAGCTACATTAATAGAGAGAAAACCCTACAAAAGAGAATATGCCTTTACTTTATTATTTCTTGTTATACTTTAACCCCATGCATAAGTTAGTTCTTGGTTTTCCCTGGGATCGAGGATGATCCCACTTGCTCCTAACTTGCCTATATTTCCTTGCGACTCTCCTTCAAAAAAAAGGAGGTGATTTTTGTTGTTGAAGTTTCCAGACTTTGAAGTCTTCCTAACTCATTCTTATCTTCGATGATGAGTGATGGGTTGGCTGATGGATGATTGATTTTGGATAAGTGGCTCAATCCACCAAAAATTATGATAGCAACAATTTCTCTTCATTGTCAAGATAATGCTTCACATGACCCTTCTTACCCCCGATGTTGATGACTTTATCTAGAAGACCTATAGGTTTTGTAGTGATTAACCTATGATTAGATAATTCCTATTGGAACACAACTTTTTTATGAGCCAACCAAACTTTCCAATTGATAAATTTGGGTAAAGCTTTCCAAAATATTTTAAGCACTCATTTTTTTTGAATGAACCCTTGTAGAATTTATTCCAAAGAGTGAACATATCTCTCCATGAGTCTCATCCTGTGATTGATCCTTGTAAATGTTGACTTCCACACCTGCTTAGTGAAGGTGAAATCAAAGAAAAGGTGGTAGACTAATTCAACCTCAACAAGGCATAGTGCATAATAGGAGGGTCCATGAACTCCCCTTTTCTAAAGGTTCTTTGCAATGAAAATATTACCATGGACCATTACCCAACAAAATATATTTATCTTAGGTAAGCCATCGATGTGCCAGACATGTTTCCATAAACTAGATCATTGAGGAAAAGGTAGAGACTAAATGTGATCTTGGTATCCAACTTTGATAGTATATTTTGAGTTTCTCCATCCTCTCCAACTATAGATAGAAAGATCAAATGGAGGACATCCCTTGAGAGAGTTGATTAGAGATGAAGCTAAAGGGTTTAAATGAACAAGTGGTGATATGGGATACTAACCCATCCAACAAACCTCTTCTTGATCCCAAGATGAGATATAAAATAGAATGTTAAGTCCTTGACTTTCCATCTAGAATTTAAAAGGGATAAGCTCATGCTTATGATTAAGAGGCAGGTTCCCCATAACACAATATTTCCATATGTTGATCGATTTGTCATTGTCTGACACCCATGTAAGCTTGGATTGTATTATTGATACTACAACTTTGAGTAATTTCCAAAAATGGGATGCTTTTTTGTTCTCCAAAATGTGTTGTCTAAGCATTTCTTGCGATTTCCCTGGAAGTATTTTTAATAACTTTTTACCACCATTCCAACTTACTAGATATTAATCGCTAAGATAGACCCCCCCAATGCCATATTCAATATTGTTGGATCTTTGATTCCCAACTTACCTCTTTCTTTGTGATCTCTCACAATATCCCAGTTAATCAAGTGGAACTTTTTGTGGTTTGATTCCACCCCCTGTGAAAGGAATTTGTGGATTTTTTAAGATACTTGTTGCATGATTCCAATTGGAGCAAGCATGACGGAACTTGGGAAGACTAGAAGGATAGTTAACATAGATTTAATGAGAACCATTGTACTAGCTGGGGTCAACAACTAGGACCTCCACTGTTGGAATTTGGACTTGATCTTAGTGATTATACTTTACCAAGACTATGCAGAGGGATTGTTGAGAGAGATTGACATTCCCAAATACTTGAAGGAGGCTCAAGACTCTTTTCATGGAAATTATAATATTATGGAAATTGCATGAAGGAGGTATGACTTGATATTTCATCCATAAATTTGAATTTAACCATTATTAACTTTGCCTCCTAAATCATTTAAAAAATGGTCCAAAACACATTTGAAATGCTCAACGATAATGGTTGATGGCTCGCCAAGGAGGAGAGTATCACCTACAAAATGTGAGTGGTTCATACTTTTGATTCCTCTATCTAGTTCGATTCCTTATTCTCGCTGCTTGAGTGTGTTGCTTCTTGAACCATGATTATATTGTCAATAATTTGATGTTTATGCATGAATGCACCTTAATTAATAAAGATTATTTTGGGGAGAATATTATTTACTTTGTCCACCATGATTTTAGTTAGGATTTTGTAGGAAGAGTTACATAGGGATATCATATGAAATTTGGAAAAAAAGGATAGATTTGTCTCCTTCAGGATTAATGCAAGAAAGTAGGAGTTCGTGCTACTACTAATTTTATGATTCTTTTGGACATACTATAACAATATTTTCAAGTCAATTCTTGTTTTATCCCAATAGGCATGAAATAAATGAATGGTGAAACCATCAGGCCTTGGATATTTGTCAGGGGATAAGCCCAAATTACATGCATAATTTCTTCTTCCTCTATAACTTCGGTGAAATTAGCATTTTCATCATCATAAATCAAAGTGGAGGTATGTTTTATACAATTGCAATGATGGAGTTGTGATTTCCTCCTCTTGTTCATAATACAGTGCCTCCAAGTGATTTCTCGTTGCCTCTTTAATTACTAGAAAATATTGCAGACGTGAGCCATATTCTAAAGAGATTTCTTTGACATTATTTTTCTGCACCTTGGATTTATCTTTCCTATGGAAAAAATAGGCATTCCTATCCCTTGCTTTCAGCCACACACTCTAATATTTAGGGCACCAAATTTATTCTTTAGATTTGAATGCTTTGTGAAGTTTGTGGCATAAGGCACTTTCTTCTTTCCGATGCTGATTAGTGATATCGTCTACCTCCATTCTCACATGGAAAGCTTCAATATGAGATTGAATTTCTGATTTTTATTTTGCAAGGGAGATGTATGAGAACTTCACCCATTCCTTGACAGTGAGTTTCACTACTTTGAGTTTTTGTTTTGAAATGTAAGCAAGAGGGCCCACTACTCATTTCCCCCACACTTCTGAAATAATCTTTATAACTATGGGGATATAAATATAGTGAGGATTGAATCTAAATGGAAGTGGCACAAAGTCTAGAGATGAGAGAACTTGAAGTGCGATTGGTTTATGGTTAGAGATAACTGATGGGATGATCTTGGATGTTATGATATCATTACTCAACAAAAGGTCACTTTGAATAAGAAATTAGTCAATCCTAGAAACAATGTGGCCTAGTCTAATTCTTCTATTGATCTAAGTTAATGTTCCCTTCATCGAATTGATATCAACTAAATCCAAATCCATCATGAGGTCTTCCATTTTTCTCTGAAAGGTTCTCTGACTATGCTCCCACCTTTTTGAAATCCTTGGCTATAATGCTATTTTTAGAGAATTTAGATTCTTTCAGGGCTTGTAGAGAGCACCAACAATCTTATTTTTCTTTATAAGCTATAGGTATACACACATTAAAAATATTGAAACAAATACTTGAGTTCAGATGCATGATACATGTTAAGATCCAATGTTGAATTTGATGAGAAAATTCCAATTGATATGATGAGTTGTCCCAAAGGGTGCAAATACCTCTTGAAGCCCCTTTGGAACCTACCACTGTTCCTTTGCTGCTTTTCTAGTGCATTTTGCAGATTCTTAACATTTCCATTGCCTCAATCTTAGTCTCATGGAGTAGGAGTATAGATAAATTTTCTGATTTTATTAAATCTCCCATGGATTCTTCTTTTAACTTTCTACCTATACCTCTACAATTCTAGGAGATGATATTCATTATTTAGTAGAAGGGGGTTTGTGGATTCCATATTAAGGTGGAGCACTAACTCTTGGATTATTTACACTTTGAGTTCGAACTCCCAATGATTTTTCTATGGTTTTCTAAATACCCAATATTTTTTTCTTACTTGTTGCTTCTTCCCTTTTTTTCTTTTGCCAACTTTTTTCCTACCCTCTTCAATTGTCTCTCTTCTTCTTTGTCCTCCTATTAATCCTAAATAAAGTTGGGGTTTGTCTGATGTATGATTGATTTCCTCCCAACGATATGGAAGGAGGTCCTCATTGACCGATGAGGAAGGATTCACATGAGATTCAAAATGAATAGATGATCTAGGTGGAAACAAAGATGTGGGATTTTTGACTGAGGGTGTCATCACTTCTACAAAATAAATTGCTTCTTTCTAAGAAAGTGATTCAAACATTTTGGTTGATGAACCCAAATTTCCTTCTTGAGTTTGGCCTAGGAATGGGGCTAAACTTCCCTGAATATGAGTTGAAGGGGTTGGTTTGGGCATTGCCTTGATTACTTGACTTTTAGGTGCAACTTGTTTTGAACAATAGAGGCTAATTGACCCAAGGACGATGGGACCAATTTTAGCATAGTTAAAGAGGTATGTTGCTTGGAACCCATCGTTTTTTAACCACTTGACATTGGTCTTCCTCTTCGGGGGCAGGTTGAGATGGAGGAAGATTTTTCTTGCAGTCCTTCATAGAGTGTCCATATTCATGGCATATTTTGCATTTGAAAGGCAATTGTTTGTAGTATATATGTTGAATATGCTTCGATTTGTTGAGAGTTATAAGGACTTATTCTAGAAGACCTTTCTCTAAGTCTACCTCTACGTATATCCTAGAAAAGGGCCCAAAAATTCCATCCTTAAGTTCCTATTTGTCTATATATCACCCTAATGAGTTCCCTATGCTCCACAACCAGTCTTCATTCCAACAATGAAGAGGCAAATGTGGGAGGTGGACGCTTAGCCATAGTATTATTTATCCTATTTTTTTATTATAGAAATTTAGAATGTAATTGAATCCAATATACTACATTTTCATGACACTTGTTCATTTTATGGCATGCATATTAATGTTTGAGAATAAATCACAGAGATGGAGATGAACAAAGATGAAAATCTATTTCATTATAAAAAAATAGAGAAAATCCATTCAATGATGATGACATACAAGTTACTGATGAAGGAGAGATTTTAAAATTTGGAAATGGTACAATCATCAATAATTAAAATTTTGACATATTCATGAGGGAATGGTTGAAAGAATACCACAAAAGTGGGTAGAAATAAGTAGTGATAGAAAGTAGAGAGCATTACAACATCTACATAGAAGGTTCCCAAATTTATGATTTAGTGATAGATGGGCCCTTCATAGATGCTTGGAAACTATAAGGAGGTTAATATACACAATACACATTCCTAGTATAATGGAAATGCTTATTGTACCTTAAAACCTACTCATTGGTATAAGGTCTTCCAGACTACAAAAATCAAGGAAAATATTTATTAGTTTCTACTCATTGTACAAGGTCTTCCTTGTTGGCTCCAACTAGTAGTCAAAGGGAAATAAAGATATATCAATAAATTTTCTATCTAATACTAGATGAAGGCCTCCTTATTGAGTGCAAATAGACCAAGGAAAATATATACCAATTTGCCTTATTATCCCCAACTATTTCAAGGAATTCCTTGTTGGCTATGACCGAGCTAAGGGAAAATAATACAATCTACCTTGCTAGCCCCAACTTGTAGATCAATGTATGTCTTGTTTTTTTTTTTTTAACAAAAACTGAAATTTTTATATATATAAAAAGGCATGACCGAGGTCGCATATTACAAAGGTGGGTGCTGGTGGAAGAGATACCAGCTGCAAAAATTCCACAAAAGGCTTACATAATTGAATCTAGCATCGATCCTACTTCACTGAAAGCAAAGCTTTTCATTTCTATCCTAGAAATATCTTGCAAAAGAGTTATTTATGCCAATTTTACAAAATTGAGGAGTGCCTTACTGAACTTCTTTAAACTCAGTCTTCTTCTAGAGGGAGCTCTAGTGCTACATTCAGATCAAACAACTTAGGTTATGCTCTGCTTCATGTTTCCTCATTTTGGCTTTGTGTTGGTGAGTTTGGTGGCCTGTCTTCCATCTTGGCTTCCATGTTCTCCCCTTGGCATCTAAGAAATTCGACTTCATCTTGTAACTGATTTATTAATGTGTGGTGCTGAGAAAGAGTGTCCAGTGTGAAAGTGAGTGTGGAGCTGTGAGAATCAAGGAGGAGTGCCAACTGCTGGGTGGTGGAGAAATTGTCTTCCACCAGTTCTTCCTCTGATCGATCATGGGCTGAACACTGGGCCATTTTTGTAATTAGATTGACTATGATTGCTGTAAAATTACCTTCAATCCAATCACTGGTGCTGCCTTTTATGTTGCTTTTGTCAAAGTTGTTGCCTCTGGTTCTGCCTCTATCGATGCTACCTCTAGTGCTGCCTCTGTCTACGTTGCCTCTGCCGTAGCTGTCTTTGACTACAATTCCTCTGGTGCTTCCTCTATCGATGGTACGTCTGTCGATGCTACCTTTGAAAATGCTTCCCCTGGTGCTGTCTGTGGTGCTTTCTTTCTCTATGCTGCTTCCTGTGAGGTTGACGCTCATGAATTTATCTTGTGTTATCCCTCTGATGTTGGAGTAATGGCATATTCCTGAATTTATTCAACGCTTTAACTCCTCTTCCCCTATGAAATTCCAAACTGCAGATATCTGGTGTGGTTGGTTGTGACAATGAATCGAGAGATTACCTTCCAATTTACCTCCTCTAGCTATGTGTGTGATGCATGAATGCTGTGCAATCTCAAGATTTGAGTGTATTTCAAGCACTGGAGTGGCATGCAATGTTTACATTCCCTTGCTCTGAATCATGTCCGAGTTTCCTTCAAATTCCTTCACCTCAAGCGAAGTTATGGTGGAGGTGATGTTGCGGGCTATTGAGCAAGCGTGGAGAGATGGGTATGAGGAGTTCCCATGGAGGAGGAACACAGAGCGATCGAAGATATCCATTTTTCCATTCTGTTGTGTGTAGGCTCCCATGGGCCAGATGTTATGAGAGTATAAGTCCTCCCCAAGCATGACACTCGACTTACAACACACCGCAACTAACTGTAGCACCGCGTGGAGATAGGCGTCAAGTGAAGCGACGACATTAGGGGGTTGAGTCATTATGGGGGGCTATTAAAGGGTGCCTATCCAACATTTCCATATGACCTGGGGCCTTTCCAATTGCTAAATTCGTATGTTCATCCAATTCTATATTGTTAGCGTGTGGGACATGGTAGAAGGAGGAATGGAAAGAGGACATGATTGCTCTGATCCTTTCAATAATTCTTTTCATCTTTGAGTTCTTTGGGCCTGTCCCTTTAATGAAGTGCCGAATTATAGTTTTTGAGTCCCCTATTACAATAATGTTGATGAGTTGTCGTTCCTGAGCTAGGAGTACTCCTTGATACATCACATAAGCCTCTGCCATATTGTTAGTGGTTATGCCCAGGTTCCAGGAGTAGCATAACAGTCTTTTTCATCTAGGGTTGTACAAAACCCCTCCTGCACCTGCCTCCCTTGGGTTTTGTTTTGATGCACCATCGAAACCGAGGACATGACTATCTTGAGAATTTATCCAATTTTTGAAGTCCTGTTGAGAATAATGAAGCTGGAAGCATGATTTTTTTGGCAAAGTTAAGGGGGGAATGGTGGGTAGGTTTATTTTCGCCATCCATTTTTCTTCTTCTTCTGTCAAAGGGAAACCTACTCTAGCTTTGATATTTCAGGATGAGAGGTACTCCCCCAGTTGGCCGATTGCATGGGATGCTACTATGGGGGGGGGGGGGGNGGGACTAGCTTCTCCTTGAAAATGCTTTTATTTCTTGCTTGCCAAATTTTCTAGCTCACATATTTTATTGAGGCCTTCCAAACACGACTAAAGATTGGTTTTTTGGTGAGGTAGCCTTTATAATATTTACTCCACTTTTTTATTAGACTTCTACAACTTGTCGGCCAAGAAATTTTAGGGGTTAGATTTGAGTAGACAATGTGCATCACTTGTTTGGAGAAATTGCAATTGAGAAAAAGATGATCGGTGCTTTCAAAATATTGACTATAGAGGGCACATATGAAGGGTCCCATATATTCTCTTTTGAGCAGATTTTCCCCTGTTAGGAGCTTGTTGTGAGCTAATTTCCAACCAAAAGTATTAATCTTGGGTAGACCATCTGGATTCCAAATTTCTTTCCAAATTGCTGATTTTTCTGGGAGATCTTTATCATGGAGGAGCTTTTTATATCCCATCCTTACGGAGTACCCTGCCTCTCCCCAGTCCCTACTATCATTCTGATTAAGATGGACTGGGGCTGATCCATTTATAATCAAGAGGAATTGATGGAACTCGTTGAGAAGGAAAGGGGGGACCTCTCCCACATTCCGATTTTTCCAAGTGCCATTGCTCTTCCACTCAGAGATATCAAAGAGAGTAATTTTCCCCTTAGAATTTAGCCAAATTTTGAGGTAGTCTAGAGAGGAGATACATGACAATTTTCCCCTATCTAAGAAATGGTCTTCCAAAATTTTGATTTCTTTACCATTCCCTGGGATCCATCTGAGATGATTTTGAATGAGCGACATAGAGGCACATATGAGCTTCCAGATAGGAGAGCCTATTTGATTGAGTGTGGTTGTTTTTGGACATCTCTTTCTATTTTTTGACAATTATTTGTAGCAGATTTCCTTTTTCCACCATTCTTTACCTCCAGTGATTCAACACCAAATTAATTTTGCCCCTAGAGCTATGTTGATCTTTTCCGGATCTCGGATCCCTAGCCCCCCATTTTCTTTTGGGGCACAAACAGTAGACCAGTTGACCATGTGGAGCTTTTTCTCATTATCTTTTCCCCCTTGCTAGAGAAATTTTCTGATTAGTTTGGCCATTTCCTTTTTGATTCCCACCAGAGCGTGGAGGGTTGAGAACTGAAAAATTGGAAATGAAGACAAGACTAACTTTATTAAGACCACCCTTCCAGCTGGATTCATCCAAATTTCTCCCCAGACTTCAAATTGATCCTTGAGATTTTGGAGAATCACTTGCCATGCCTCCTTGGGCAGGTCCTTTATACTGATAGGAGTGCCAAGGTACTTGAAGTACTTCCAATCTATAGAAAAGGAGAAATGTAGAATATTTTCAATTCTAACCATTATACTCGCTTTCATGTTCCAGACATAAATTTGGCTTTTGTGCTTGTTAATGACACTCCCTGAAGCTGCTTCACACTGGTCGAGAACCAGTTTGAATATGCTAGCCATAGTTTGAGAGGGTTGTCCTAGAAAAAAGTGTCATCAACAAACTAAGAATTGTTTATTCTTATGATTCCCTTTTCTATTTTCATCCCCAGGATGTTTCCAATAGCTCTTTCATGCTCCACTGTTCTGTTCAACGTTTCTGCATAATAACATACAACATTGGAGAAAGCGGACAACCTTGTCGTAGTCTTCTTGTGGCTTGGAAAAAAGGTGTTGGGCACCCATTTATTAGGGGGGCTATCCAGGGGGTCAAGATGCATGCCCCAATCCATGAGATGAAGCAGTGATTAAAAATGAATGTCTTTAAGACTTTGAAGAGAAACTCATGCTTTACCCGATTAAAGGCATTTTCCATATCTATTTTGATTATCATCCCTTTTTCCTTATTAGTGACATTGGTGTGGATTTCCTCCTGCACTAGGATTAGATTGTCCCAAATTTGTCTTTTCATCATGAAGCTCCCCTGATTGGGAAGAATGAGTTGTTGAAGCAGATGTTTTAACCTGTTTGCTATGATTTTTTCTAATATTTTGTAGGAGACGTTACAAAGAGAGATTGCGTGAAAGTGATCAAAGGAGCTGTCATTTTTGTCCTTAGGAATCAGGGCTAGAAAGGAGGTGTTGGTTTCTCCTCCTAACTTGCAGGATTTTTGGACATATTTTATCATACATACTAGATATTTTTTGATTATTTCCCAACACTTCTTGTAAAAATGCAATGTGTAACCATCTGACTCGGGGGCTTTGTCAGGATCGAACTGGTAAAGGACTTCTTTGAATTCCACCTCTATGACCACCTTGTTTAAATCTTCGTTATCTTCTTCCTTTATCATTTGAGGAATGTGATCTATAAATTGTAAACTCTGCTCTTTGTTGTCTTCACCTTCCTCAGTGTAAAGGTTTCCAAAGTGGGAGGAAGCTGCCTTTTTAATCTTATCAAAGGAGTTGATTCTCGTTCCTGAGGCTGTTTTTATTTCCTCCACTGTGTTTCTGTGCTTTCTAGCTTTGGCCTGCTTATGAAAGAATGAGGTATTTTTGTCCCCTGTTTGAAGCCACAAGGCTCTAGATTTGAGTCTCCACTCCTTTTCTTCGTTATGGAGCGCTCTCATATAATTTTGAAAATGCTCTTTCTTGTGAACTAAATGTCAGTTAGAGATGATATTTGAATCCATTTCTGCCTGAGTTTCTTCTAGCTGCTTTTTTTACCTTTCAATTTCTTCTCTTGTATTGTGGGAAGAGGTTTTGACCCACTCCTTGATTGCTTGCTTGGCCTTTTTGAGTTTTTGTTCCCATATATAAATTGAGGTTCCATCCACCTAGATTGACCAGACCGAGGTGATTAGGGGGAGGAAGTCCGGGGAGTCCATCCAAATGGGATTGAATTTGAATGGAATGGGTGCCAAGTTTTCTGCTTTGTCGAAGGAAAGGGCTATTGGGAGGTGGTCTGAGATTCCGCAAGGGACAATTTGGGATGAAATGTTAAGTGGGAGAAGGAGGAGAGGGATATGGATGAGAAAACATTCTAATTTGGCTGCAATGTGTCCCTTCCCTAGTATTTTATTTCTCAAAGTGTATTTCCCTTTAGAGGGCTGAACATAAAACAAATCCAATTCCGAGATCAGATCTTCCATGTGTTACCTGAACGGGTCCCTTACTATAGAGCCTCCCTTTTTAATCCCTTGGTGCAAAGTTGTGTTGAAGTCTCCTGCTATAATGCAGTTGTTTTCTGCTCCGGTCTCTTTGGTTTTCATTAGGGATTCCCAACATTCTATTTTTTCCCAATAGTTATTAGGAATATAAACATTAAAGATACAGTAAGTGATACCTGATTGTAGATGTTTGAGATGCACCAGTGACCAGTGTGAGGATTCTACCTTTTGCTCTTTTATGAAGATTTGAGTATTCCAGACTGTACATATCCCTCCTGATGCTCCTCTAGCATTTAGAGCTGTTCCACTTATTTTTTTCTAGATTTGTTTAATTTCTTGCAAGGCTTCAGATCCCTGCATTTTAGTCTCCCAAATTAGGAGGATGTGGGGTCTCTCTGTTTTGATTAAATTTCCCATTGCCTCTTTTTTTCCCCTTTGTCCCATTCCTCTACAATTCTAGGAGACTACCTTCATTATTTACTGGTGTGTTTTGTTTCCCCCCCTTTTGTGGGCTGAGACCGTCCTATTTCTGTTGGAGCTTTTCTTCTCTTCCCTTCTTTTTTGAGGACTTCTTCCAATGTTGGTTGGGTTCCTAGTTCTTTGTCCTGATTTGCAGCTTTTTTCCTTCTATTTTTGTTGGTTTTCCTTCTCGCTTTCGATTATATGGAACTCTTTAGGAGTTCCATATCCAGTTCCTCCTCTGAATCCTCCTGAGTGTCATCCTCCAACACATGGGGAGGGTCCAAGAGATGGGGGGCATCGGGCTCAACTTGAGACAAAGGAGGGTTTGGATCTTTATTTTGCTGACTCTAAATTTATTTTGTGCTTTATTTTGAGTTTACTATTTCTACCTCTAGGTTATCAAGAGGGTCATACCTATTTTTGCTGCTTTTTGCTTCATTGTTGGTTTGCATCGGTGATTTCCCCTTGATTGGTGAGGAGGGCCTGGTGTTGGTTTTCCTTTCCTGTTGTTGAGATCCTGATTTATTTGTCACTTTCTTTCGTTTGGCTGGCTGACATTGTTCTGGTGATTTGTTTTCGGGGTTCTCCTGTGTTGCCTTGGGACATTTTTTGACGAAATGTCCATACTCATGATAGGCTTTGCATTTGAATGGGAGCTGCTCGTAGTCTACTGTTTGAATGTATGACCACCCATATAGGGTTAGTTGAATTGCTTATGGTATTCATTTTTCCAAATCTACTTCAACATAGAGATGTGCACATGATTGTAGTCCATCTCGTGGTTCAGAGCGATCAATGAACCTTCCCAGTGTGTTTCCAATGTTCTTTATGGTTTCATCATTCCATCAATGGAGAGGCAAAAATGGTAGCCTGACCCAAACTGGAACAACTGAGGGGATACCATTTTCAGGTCTGAAGTCTAGAGTCCATTGATTTAGGTACATTCCTCTCATTCCCATGAAGTATGTACCATTTCTAAAAATCAAGTCTCTATCTGATTTATTTTCAAAGAGGAAGACATAGAATCCCTTACCACATAAGGCTGTTGAAAGCTGCCCTTTTATTGTTTTCTTCCAGTTTTTCTCCAGCCATTGCACCATTGCTCTTGAGGAGGGCCAGATTCCCATAAATTGCCTGATCAAGCCACTTTCTGCCAGTCTCAGGGTGAACGGTCGAGAGGAGGTGTTATCGGACTAATCGGTAGGTGCAGACACTAACAGATCTCCCTAGATCCACCTGGATCTAGAACAAAACACAACAGAACATGACGCTTTCCTTAAGTTTTAGATATTGAATTTACTAACTAAAGAGGGATGAGTGACATACCATTTAAATGTCGCTTCCTCTCACCATCGCCATCCTAGCTCCGTTCCAATGCTCATACCATGATAATCTTGCAAAAGAACGCAACCAACCAAAGTGATAGTAATAGCATAAACTCAACATAAACCTATGTATGTGATCAAGGAATCATACAATAAAACACAACAAGCTTTATAGGAAAGAATCATATTACTGTATCATATTAAATGTGAAAGAGAGATTACAACCATAGCCTTGATGTCGTAAGGTCCCTTCCAATTGTCCTTCATTCCACACACACTTTCACTCCAAGAATTCTGAGAGCACAGATTTGATAATATTCACAATCTATCTTGACAAAGTGGCTCATCTAGCCAAGCTAAAAATCTCCAAAGCTCAATCCAATCCAAGCTAATCCCAACAGCTCCAAGCTAACCAAAGCTCAAGAACCCCTTCTCCATGAGAGCTCCTCTCCTTTTATAAGTTGAAGAGGATAAGGTGAGGAGGTTAGGATGATCCCACTAAATCATGAAAGCGAGTAAGATCCAAACCATTCAGATGCCACCTCACCATGGAAGTTTCTCCTTCTATAAGATTCGAGAAAACGCTCATTTTTCCCACGTGTAAGCATTCTCGCACCCTGCTTATAGTGAAACCTGTGAACTGTTCACACACTAGCTATGATGTAGCCTACGAGAATCAGGCATTCTCGCACCCTAATACATAGGCAGCCTGCGAACTTCCTTTTTTATAAGGTTTTTACATAGGAAAATGCAACTTCTTTTCTCAGGAAAAGTTCTTATCCCTTCTCTCTTCAGGAACTCAGGCCATTGACCCCTCTGCAGGCAACAGATAGGTTTACATCATTAACGGTCATAGGGATGATGAAAATAATGTGTAACAGAGAGCCCCCCAAAGTATGAAGTTAGAACAGAGTGATAGCTGAAATGCTTTGTCGAGTGTGTGTAGGGAACAAGAAACAATTGGTCGGAAACCTGCCAACAAACAAGGAAATACAGTACAATAATATATCATCACTGAGGTAGGCATTCCCATACTCAGAATACAAATGACTCAAAGCATAAATGCCGACATGCGAAGATCCATGTCAAGTAAGACAGGTCATGGCCACCAAACATACACTGTGGATCCATGCCAATATGACTCAAATATGAACATAGCCACCAAAAATACATTGTGGGTCTATGTGTTAAAGACTCAAATTTGAACATAGCCACCAGATATACAATGTGGATCTATGCAACAATACACTAAATATACTCCAACGCAACCTGGATCTGTTAGAAAATATCCAGGGTCTTCATCTCCACCACTCTATAGTACAAATCTAACCATGTGAATACATGTGTTGAAGTCGAACATGGTAGAAACCACTTGATTACCGGTCATTAGTATATAACGTTAACAAGTGCGAGGGAAATCACCATTAGAGTAAATGACTCCCAAGGTACTCTGGTACAATCCAACGAATGTGAATAAATGAACTGAAGTCGAACACTCGACAGAATCTCCCAATCAGGGGTTAGTAATGAAAACCCACTGTCAAAAGAGAGGAAACATGCCATTGAGGCATGCAAGTTCCAAGGTACTAATTGGTTTCTAAGTCTAATTCCTGGATAATGAGTTGAAGTCGATAGGAAAAGACTCGTCACAGGAGGGCCTTAATGTATCCCACATCAATGACACGAAATGAGTAAGAAGATTTGATGTAGATCAGAGTAACAAGTGATTTAGAACTGACTCAGGGATGGCCGAAGCAATAGAAGGCTCAAAAACTGCAGAAATGGCTGACACAATAGAAGGATTTCCAGGTTGAATTTCTCTTTGAACATATTGACGACATGACAACTGTCTTGGAAATACTGACTCAACAACAAGGATCACAGACCAATTTGTAATCTTATAGGAGTATGATCAAGAGACAAGTGGATTTTCCAACCTAGACACAAAGCGAGTGAAAGGGTGTCATATTCAAAAGTGAGTCTCCCACATAATACAAGTTTAGATACATTTCTTTCCCAATTTTTTCCCCCACCATTTCTGGCGAGTACCTCTTTATTTTTATGCAAGCTTGAGGAGGATAACATATGCTTGTCAATGTAAGCTCATCCTTCGGCCGAGTCCCTCAGAGTATGTTTAACGAACCCTAGGAAGGAGTGGTTCGTTCCCATATGGGCCTTTCGATGTTTGTTTAATGAGTCCAAAGAAAGAAAACTCGGAGGTTTTTCATGATTATAAAGTCTAGAAAAACACTTAAAAGAGAACTCTCTCAGTTCCTTTTTCGTAAAGTAGTCTGATAAGACCGAAAAAGAGATAAACTATTGCTCAACAGACATTTTCTTCAAATACTTTAACGAGCGTGAAAAGAACAAGATCGCTCGGCAATCTTTTCATTTTTAGAGAGTCTAAAAAGAGCTTAAAGAGAACTCCAGGGGGTTCCTTTTTCGTATAACCTTTACGAGTCCGAAAAAGTGATAAAAGTATACTCGGTTACATTCTCATTGATTTACGAGCATGAGAAAGAACAAAGACTAAGCTCGGTAACTTATTCTCATGTATTTACGAGCATGAGAAAGAACAAAGACTAAGCTCGGNNNNTTATTCTCATGTATTTACGAGCATGAGAAAGAACAAAGACTAAGCTCGGGATTGTTTTCATTTTTACGCAAGCTTTAAAACAAAACAAAACTATGCTTGGAATAGATTTTAATTTTTACACAAGCTTAAAAACTAAACAAAACTATGCTTGGACCTGTTTTCATTTTTACACAAGCTTGAACCAGAGGAAACTGTGCTTGAGGTAAGTGGTTTCATTTTTACACAAGCTTGAACCATAGAAAACTATGCTTGTAACTTCCCAACGCATGGTTGGTACTTAGCCCCCAGCTTAAGAAACTAGTGGCTCTACTTCAACATGAAGTCATATTAAATGTTAAAGAGAGATTACTGTATCATATTAAATGTGAAAGAGAGATTACAACCATAGACTTGATGTCATAAGGTCCCTTCCAACTGTCCTTCATTCCACACACACTTTCACTCCAAGAATTCTGAGAGCACAGATCTAATAATATTCACAATCTATCTTGACAAAGTGGCTCATCTAGCCAAGCTAAAAATCTCCAAAGCTCAATCCAATCCAAGCTAATCCCAACAGCTCCAAGCTAACCAAAGCTCAAGAACCCCTTCTCCATGAGAGCTCCTCTCCTTTTATAAGTTGAAGAGGATAAGGTGAGGAGGTTAGGATGATCCCACTAAATCATGAAAGCGAGTAAGATCCAAACCATTCAGATGCCACCTCACCATGGAAGTTTCTCCTTCTAGAAGATTCGAGAAAACACTCGTTTTTCCCATGTGTAAGCATTTTTGCACCCTGCTTATAGTGCAACCTGCGAACTGTTTTCACCCTAGCTATGATGCAACCTACGAGAATCAAGCATTCTCGCACCCTAATACATAGGCAGCCTGCGAACTTCCTTTTTTATAAGGTTTTTACACAGGAAAATGCAACTTCTTTTCTCAGGAAAAGTTCTTCTCCCTTTTCTCTTCAAGAACTCAGGCCATTGACCCCTCTGCAGGCAACAGATAGGTTTACATCATTAACAGTCATAGGGATGACGAAAATAATGTGTAACAGGAGGGGGAATGAATAGAGACCTTCGGGATCTCATCAAGCTTTTTAACGAACCGGGATTCGGGGTTTCCTTTTGTTGATTTTGTGTACGAAGAGATAAGTGCCTGGAACGCAGCAAGGTCTGGAGGCAGGGGAGGTTGCGGAGGATCCCTATCCCCCAAGCCAGAGGCCATGGCAGGGGCGGTCAATGGCTGAAACCCTAGAATCAAAGTCGGGGGTTTCGATCAGAGCTCACAAATCTTCTTGATAGATCGATGTATGTCTTGTTAGCTACAATTATCCTAAAGCTACTATGAACCAAAACCATAAGCACTTATTAAGAATATCATAATTTACGAGGGAAATGTTATTACTTTCTCGTATGGGTGTCTTACAAGGATGCTTCAACACCCCTTCATAAGGGATTCAAAATATTTTTTTGTTCATGTTTTTGATAGTTGGTTCATCAAGTCCAATATCAACAACATGTTGATAGTTTTGAAGGAAAAATTTGTGGCATCACCCTTCTTCCTCAGAATATCCAAATAGAGGATGATGTCAACTGATAACAACAAGATTGGTTGGTAACACTAAGGGACTTTATTGGATTGGAATTCGTGACCTCCCCATTGGAAACATTCCCTTGGTAGATGGCTTGACCAATTGAGATAACTGGTTAGGATTTTAAAATTGAAGGACACAAGGGTGGGCTTTGATCCACTTATATATGCATGACTGATGAGATCATTTAATAAAATATCTTCGGGTGCAACCATATGATTAATCACTACCTCAAGGAGACCTTATGGCTCTAAGAAAACACCTCATGGGAATTGAACCTTTTCCACTTGTGAAAAACTCCTCTCTCCTCACCAATGGACTCAACCTATTTTAGATTTAAAAAGAGAGGAAAAGAGAGTGGAATTTGATCCACTTATGTGTGCTTGGGTCACAATATCATTAATATATTCCCTTTGGGTGTAACCATATGTTCAAACACTACATCAAGGTGACTCCATGGCTCCAAGAAAATCCCTCATGGGAATTGGACCTTTCCAAATGGTGAAAAATTCCTCTCTCTTCACCATTAGATTCAACCCCTTTAGATACTATATATATATTTTTTCCAAAGAAAACTTCACAAGATCCACTCTCTTCCTTTGAATATCTAAATGGAGGGAATCTGAACCACCAAACACAATAGCAATTCATAACCCATCATGACTTAGTCGAAATAGAACTAGAAACCTCACAACGAACTTCTCTTTGAAACAATCCATTCTAGATCCCAATTGAACCAACCCACTAGGATTTTAAATTTGAAGGACATGGGGATAGGCTTTGATCCACTTATGTGTGCACATGTCACAATATTATTTAATATAATATCTCTAGGTGTAACCACATGTTATCAACTTAATTTTGCTCATTTACTTTGTCATCGATACTTTCATTTTTACACATCTCTTTGGTGGGATTTATCCCTCATTTCCAATATCATATGACCTTAATTTTTCCACACGAGTCGAGAAAAACTTCCAAATTTGACCAAAAATACACCACATATTATTTTCCTAATTTTTGGCACATAAGATACACACTTAACTCTTTAAAATCCGTGCACTACCCTCCAAAACAAACAAAAAATATATTTTCTCGACTCATAAATGCAGTGCACCTTCCAAAAATTGTGTAGTGGCCTAAAGTGGACCTTACCAATTGGTTATTTCAAAAAATAACATTTAATATAACATTCAATAGTTATCCTTATCCCACTATTTCATTAATACAAGGGGATCATTCACATTAAAGTTGGATCTTAAAAAGGTCCACACACTCTCCTATAAATAAAACCATTCAAGCCCCACCCATTTCATCCATCCATACATTGCAAGGTTATGATACCAAAATTCCTCTAGAAAGAGAAAACACCCTTAGCCTAGGTCTATCTACCATTGAAGAATAATCATTCTACCACCAAAATTTTGGAGTGGAGCATACAAGAAGGCAAAGGACCCTCCCTTGAGGTAGCACTGGAATCCACCTTCTTCAACTATGATAAGGTGTTTTATTGTAAGTCTCTTGTTTCCATTCTTAATATAATTATTTACATTCTTTATTGTATTATTTCACTTTGATAATATAGGATGCATGTTGTTTGATTTAGTTTCTTTGATATGAGATAGATTATGAATGATTTACCTTACTTGGATATTTACTTTACTTCCATTTTATCTGCTACTTAATAAACACAACTATTAAGTAGGAACTTTTTATGACATATCGGTAATAAACCACCAACACTACTAAAAATATGACTACTACATCAAGTTTACCCCATGCCCCAAGAAAAACCATCACAATAATTGAACCTTATAAACTAGTGAAATTATCCTTGCTCTTCACCAATGGATCCAACCCCTTCAGAATTTGGAAAATATATTTTTTTCCTAAGGAAAACATTGTAAGATCCCCCACCCTTCTTTGTAATATCTAGATGGAGGGTGACTCAACCACCAAATACAATAGCACTCAATAACCCAATGAGATTGACCTGAACTCGAAACTCAACCAATCTAGAACTGGAGACCTCATGCCACACTCTACCTTGAATAGTTTGTTTAAATTGATTGAGATAACACACTTAGATTTTAAATTTGAAGGGCTACAAGATATGCTTTGATCCACTTATGTATGCAATGGGTCATGAGATCATTTGATATAATCTCTATGTATACAACCAAACATTTGAACACTAAATCAAGGTGATCCCATGGCTTTAGGAAAATCCCTCATGGGAATTGAACATTGTCCACTAGTGAAAAACTCCTTGCTCCTCACCAATGTATCCAACTTGCTTGTGCTTTTGGTTATATATATATATCCCAAGGGTTATCTCAACTAGTTTTGTGATGTTGCTGGCCATTTGGCTAGTTTTAATCCCCCTAGGTGAGGGACACTATTCTACATCGATGGGTTTACCCTAGGGATTCCATGGGAAACATCCCTATATAGGAATATCCCGAGCACTTCCCCTCATTGTTCTAAGCATGGTCCATTGTAAAGAAACATCATAGACATAATGTGCCTAAACTGAGAATCGAACTAGGGACTTGCACAACATACCAAATTATTGAAAATGAACTAACAATAATGGAACCAACTAATTGAACTAACCCTTGGGGATATGTGTGTGTATCCCATAAGAATCGAACTGTGGACATACATAACACCCTAGATTACTAGCAATGACCTAGCAATATTGGAACCATCCAATTGAGATAAACCTTAGGGTTGTGTGTGTGTGTGTGTGTGTGAGGGGAAACAATGGCACCAATCAATTGAACTAACTCTAGATTTGGTGTCTGTGTGTGTGTGTGTGTGGAAACAATGGAACCGATTGATTGAGCTAACCCTCTAGGTTGTGCGTTTGTGAGCACCAACAACACCAACCGATTGAGCTAACCCTCAAAGTTGTGTGTGTGTGTGTCAATAACTTGGAATATACATTCGTGCATATGGCCCCATCAAAATCGACACATACAATAGTAATTAATTATTGTATGTCTCAAATATTTTCACACAAGGATACTTTCAAAATATAAGAAATATAAATAATTTTGAAAATTATCACAAGAATTAGGATGAGGTGAACTCCAAGTTTAAGTGCCACATTCTAAAAACTTTATCTGTCAACACATATCATCCCATTATAGCACTATATTGCTCTTATCATTTAAGAAACTAGTAATGAATTCACATGCTCACTTAATTGTCATATGTCATTAGGAATTCACAAGTCCAATGCAAGATGATGAAGACACTTCATTCATCATATGTATGAAGTAAGAATAATTCATAATCTCAAAATCAATAAATAAATTATAGCAATTAAAGCATATCTCATGATGCAATGAAGAAGCCCTCTTTTCTTTTATCTATTGCAATGATTTTCTAGAAGCATATTAGTTGCCGATGCACTTTGATTCATGATTCCAAATTAAATGAGCCTCATGTATATAGAGATGGATCTTCGTTAATCAAAGGTCCATCATGGTTTGCATGATTTCCCATTCATCTTTAGATACAATGCCAATTTATTTAAAAAAGGTTCACATGAAATATACATGTCTTGTCCGTACATGTTATTCAATATCTACTATGTGAAATACAACCAATTTGATTGATTCAATCAATACCAGATAGAATTAACAACATCATTATCTTTAATGAGTTGCTCTACACTTTAGAGTTTCTTTATACATGATGGTTGAAATTCTCTAATTGTGATTTTTCCCCTGCAGACACCCAAAGATTCCTATCATTTCTATTGACCCAATTTCTAGTCAACACATATATGATCACAACGTTTTGGGACACGTCCCTAAACCTAAGCCTAATTAAAAGGGACAACCACCTGAACCACTCGACCTCTCCATTGGTACAATCATCTTTCCAATCATTTCATAGATAGGCTATTAATGGTCCCACCAACTAGTGTGAACTGGAGCAATAAGGATGTATTTGTTCATGACAATCCTGTTTTACTACAGTTTATCTATACTCTTCACATGGTTATTATGGAAATAATGGTTTCATGTTGATGATGATGTTATGCTTGTGACATGTTGCTCATATTGGTGATTTATTACATCTGCAATTTCATTTTGATTTCACACATGATACCTACAAGTACATGTGAAATAGATGCATAAGCAATGGTAACGATGCATAATTGTTTTGGCAATAATTCACTAGCTGTTATGGTTTGATGGTCCTTCATTTTTTCTTACATTTTGATACAAGTCATCCATGAACAGATTGTAAGCATTAATGCATTAACAATGGTACAATTGCTTGGTTATATCGAGTAGTAGTAACATTGCATGGTTATTCTAATGATGATTTTATGGCTTGTATTGGCTACCCCACCTTCATATTTGCTTACATGTTGATCTTATGTAGTTGCAAACAAAGGGTTAGTTGATTTGATGAATTGGTGTGTGTGTGTGTGCGTGTGCACTAGTGTTCTATGCTAGCTAAAGTGAAGATATTCTAAGCTCCAGGCTCAAATGATTGTGGGAACATACATGTGAAAATGATAGGGATCAAGACCTTAGATATTGACCTTGCTTGATCAATAAATAACAAAGTTCACAACCCTTATCAACCACGTGCTTGTGCAAATATTTGTGATATGAGTCATAGACCTACAAACAATATCTCCTTGGGATTGTATTGCGACTTATTCTTGTTGGATGACACCACTTGTATTGGAGGTACCTTGCATTAATTGTAAGGTTTTAAGTGGTGTATGTGCATGCAATTATACCGACTTCTCATAGCTCCTGATCTAGATATGATGGTGGGAAAATCAAGATCCTTGTTTAATCACTCTTTACCCTAATTCATATTGTCATTTTGACTTGGTTCTTTAGAGCTCTTCTTGGGATTGGCATGTTTGGTAATGGAATTTTGAGGCCTAAACATTGGATCAACCTTGGCATATTTTTTAGTTTTGTCTGATTTGTGAGGGTGTCCTGTGCAATGCTATTAATGGTGGCTTGGAAGCTTAGATTCTTTTTTCAATTAGGGACCTCCTCTGCTCATTACATAAGCATTTCATCGCTATGAGAGAGGGCCAAACTAGATCGAATAAACTAGAGTTTGCATTGGTTCTTTTGGTTGACGTGGAGGCATTTCGACTTAGGTTTGTGATCATAGTTTCTACTTGCAAGTGGATGTTGAGTTTCCATGGACTTAAAATCATACTCAAAGGATAAGGGTAAGGTAAGTCATGTACATGGAATAGCCTGCAATTTCTTTCTACTGTGTGTGTTTGAATGACACTGAGTTGATTTGTAGCTTGGGTGATTACTATCCATTCCCCAACCCTTTGAGATAAACAAACCCATTCATCACAATATTTTAGAATATTTTTGCAATTGTATAAGATATATTGAGAAATAAATGATTGATAAGAAAAACGATTTACAATGAGCCTCATGATGGTATACTTACATGCATTGATTGGTCATGAGGTGAAGGGGTATGGATCAAAATCTTTCATTAACCTATTTATTTATTATTATTATTATTTATGTTTGTTATAGCCTCCATTTTGAATCCATTCATCCTTTGACTTTAGGGTATGGTCATTTTCATATATGCTTCGTGTATTAACATTTTGCAAAAGATTTGGCATGTAGAAGCCAATCAATTCTTAACCTCTTGCATTGCTGAGTATGGTTGAATGCATTGAGTATACCATTATCTCTATTGTTGTGGCTTGCATATAATAATTGTTTGGATGTGAGGCTTGAACTCAAACCTTGTCTAATCCACATTCCAATTCGAAGGCTTGAACTCATACCCTTTTGGTTGAAACTTGTACCCTTTGGAATAATGTGTAAGGTATTAAAACCCAAAGGATTTTCCATTTCAACTCCCTTATCATACTTTGGACCCAATCCCAAAATCTATTGGCTTCACTCATAAACAAATGGTTTTCACTTGTGCATGCAGATGATAGCCATGGTTTGAATGGTTTTACCTAATTGTGGATGGTATTGGTGTTGCATTAGATGATTTCTTAGCCTTGTGGAGAATTGTGGTGGAACTATGCTATTGATAGCAGAGTTGGGGCCCACAATGGGTTGGATTTTAAAGATGTATACCTATGTAATAATGTAGTTCTTTACTTATGATAATTGAATGTTTAATAGTATATATTGGTTAATTATCATCCTTGATTGGTTTAAGACTTAACAAGAATATTCATTGGCTTGAATGTTTGATTGTTGGTTTATAGATGGCCTTATTATATATACATGAACATAATTGGTTGGATGAAGCTACATGCATAATATTGTGTTTCTATTAGCATGCACCAATGCCCATAATGTTTATGCTATATCCTTTCATGGTAGAAGTAGTGGCTAATGCAATGATTGTTGGGTTTTGTCGAGTTATATATTCACAAATTGATTCATGTCTACATGCACATCACTGCTGTAAGTTATATATGGCTTACCTGCATGCATGCAATTGTGTGAGAGTTATTTATGCAAAGAATTATCATTCTATTTAGCATACATATTGTCAATATTTGATAGTACATGCACATGTTTTAAGGTCGTTGGGAATTATTGATGCATAAATTTGTTGAAGTAGATCCATAAAATGCATATGTTATTAATGAACAACACTTTTCAAATGAAGATAGAGCAATGAAATTTGTATGCATTATGCAGGTTGCCCATATTTGACATCCTATACAATTGGAGGTTCACCATGCTTGATGATGATTGTATGAGGGTAATATGCATGATGTTTTGGAAATGGATGCCAACGAATGTTTTTTCCCTTCACATGTTTACTCTTTCATCCATATTTCCTTGCCTTATGGATAGACCTTGTCACAATAACATATCCCTTCTTGAATTGATCTCAATGCCTCTATTATTCATAGTGTAGGTGAATTCATGGTTTTAATTTATGAATGTATGAACTTGATGTTGCATTTTATTATGATCATGGGATGAAATTTTAGGCTAGGAGGTAGATTGTTTTGGATTTAACAAAAACTCAATTCAAGGATACAACTCAAATTGTGGATGTTATCCTTGGACACATATTCCAACTTAGAATGGGGACATCATTTATTTAACAAGGATACTAAATATTTTCCAGGTCCTATCAAGCTACCTACTAGGTCTGTCTTTGACCTCAAGTTGGCTCTAAGTTTCAATTGTCTAACAACGGTTTGCTGCTATTTTAGGACAACAAACTGTTCAATAACTTCTTCGCTGATTTGTTACGGTTACATAGACCAAATGGGTTCTCTAGCATGTAGTTTTGTCATAAGATGTTAGCACAAGCATACCATAAGATATATAACACACCTAGAGATATTTTAGTGCTGAAATAATGCTGTTCTAAACACTAGCATACATGAAAATGAACACAGCTGTTTTTGATCAACATGACCCTGGATAAAACCCCCCCGGGAAAAACCAGTTTGAGATGAATGTATATATATGGTGTGCTTAAAGAATTTAATACAACAAGGAAGATAAATACAAAGGAAGCTGATACTTTGCAAGCTCCTCACAAGCTTTGCAATGGTTCTTTGGGATATGCACCCCTAACAGAGTGCACCCCCTCCTTCCTTGACTGCTCCTGAAGATCCTTGCACCCTTGATCTTTCCCTTTGCTGATTGAAGAACCCTTGCACACAAAATTCCATTTTCATGCACTCTCCACAACCCACAATTTAGATCCAAGGAAGCTCCACTCCAAGTGCTACCAGGTATCCTTGCACCCTCCTCCTAACAAACAGACTTACCACAAATAACTGAGACTCCAACTTGCCTTGCGCCCTCCATGAACATGTGTGCCCTAGATTGCTACTCTCTCCTTTGAATTCTCACTTCTCTAATCCTCACCAAACTCTCAAGGTGAACAAGTGAACAATTGAGCTCTCCATTTATTGAAATGAAAGCATACTAACCCACATCCTACTCTAATCACCTAACAAAATTAACCCAGATTAGACTATTGGGCTAAAGAATTACTCTAACCTAGGACATTTGACCAAGTTTAATGTTTGATCAAACTTATTCACTAACCTATATAACTTGGCTAAGATTAGTCTGTTTAGCCAAGTTTGTTCACTAACCTATATTCATAAATTCAAAGGGCTTGACCATGGTTAGACAGTATGAATCAAACCATTCTTATTGCATGGGGTTTTATCATTTTTCTTTT
>ML798817.1:129085-150993 GCA_009831015.1 Picea engelmannii
GGGTGCAACCATATGATTAATCACTACCTCAAGGAGACCTTATGGCTCTAAGAAAACACCTCATGGGAATTGAACCTTTTCCACTTGTGAAAAACTCCTCTCTCCTCACCAATGGACTCAACCTATTTTAGATTTAAAAAGAGAGGAAAAGAGAGTGGAATTTGATCCACTTATGTGTGCTTGGGTCACAATATCATTAATATATTCCCTTTGGGTGTAACCATATGTTCAAACACTACATCAAGGTGACTCCATGGCTCCAAGAAAATCCCTCATGGGAATTGGACCTTTCCAAATGGTGAAAAATTCCTCTCTCTTCACCATTAGATTCAACCCCTTTAGATACTATATATATATTTTTTCCAAAGAAAACTTCACAAGATCCACTCTCTTCCTTTGAATATCTAAATGGAGGGAATCTGAACCACCAAACACAATAGCAATTCATAACCCATCATGACTTAGTCGAAATAGAACTAGAAACCTCACAACGAACTTCTCTTTGAAACAATCCATTCTAGATCCCAATTGAACCAACCCACTAGGATTTTAAATTTGAAGGACATGGGGATAGGCTTTGATCCACTTATGTGTGCACATGTCACAATATTATTTAATATAATATCTCTAGGTGTAACCACATGTTATCAACTTAATTTTGCTCATTTACTTTGTCATCGATACTTTCATTTTTACACATCTCTTTGGTGGGATTTATCCCTCATTTCCAATATCATATGACCTTAATTTTTCCACACGAGTCGAGAAAAACTTCCAAATTTGACCAAAAATACACCACATATTATTTTCCTAATTTTTGGCACATAAGATACACACTTAACTCTTTAAAATCCGTGCACTACCCTCCAAAACAAACAAAAAATATATTTTCTCGACTCATAAATGCAGTGCACCTTCCAAAAATTGTGTAGTGGCCTAAAGTGGACCTTACCAATTGGTTATTTCAAAAAATAACATTTAATATAACATTCAATAGTTATCCTTATCCCACTATTTCATTAATACAAGGGGATCATTCACATTAAAGTTGGATCTTAAAAAGGTCCACACACTCTCCTATAAATAAAACCATTCAAGCCCCACCCATTTCATCCATCCATACATTGCAAGGTTATGATACCAAAATTCCTCTAGAAAGAGAAAACACCCTTAGCCTAGGTCTATCTACCATTGAAGAATAATCATTCTACCACCAAAATTTTGGAGTGGAGCATACAAGAAGGCAAAGGACCCTCCCTTGAGGTAGCACTGGAATCCACCTTCTTCAACTATGATAAGGTGTTTTATTGTAAGTCTCTTGTTTCCATTCTTAATATAATTATTTACATTCTTTATTGTATTATTTCACTTTGATAATATAGGATGCATGTTGTTTGATTTAGTTTCTTTGATATGAGATAGATTATGAATGATTTACCTTACTTGGATATTTACTTTACTTCCATTTTATCTGCTACTTAATAAACACAACTATTAAGTAGGAACTTTTTATGACATATCGGTAATAAACCACCAACACTACTAAAAATATGACTACTACATCAAGTTTACCCCATGCCCCAAGAAAAACCATCACAATAATTGAACCTTATAAACTAGTGAAATTATCCTTGCTCTTCACCAATGGATCCAACCCCTTCAGAATTTGGAAAATATATTTTTTTCCTAAGGAAAACATTGTAAGATCCCCCACCCTTCTTTGTAATATCTAGATGGAGGGTGACTCAACCACCAAATACAATAGCACTCAATAACCCAATGAGATTGACCTGAACTCGAAACTCAACCAATCTAGAACTGGAGACCTCATGCCACACTCTACCTTGAATAGTTTGTTTAAATTGATTGAGATAACACACTTAGATTTTAAATTTGAAGGGCTACAAGATATGCTTTGATCCACTTATGTATGCAATGGGTCATGAGATCATTTGATATAATCTCTATGTATACAACCAAACATTTGAACACTAAATCAAGGTGATCCCATGGCTTTAGGAAAATCCCTCATGGGAATTGAACATTGTCCACTAGTGAAAAACTCCTTGCTCCTCACCAATGTATCCAACTTGCTTGTGCTTTTGGTTATATATATATATCCCAAGGGTTATCTCAACTAGTTTTGTGATGTTGCTGGCCATTTGGCTAGTTTTAATCCCCCTAGGTGAGGGACACTATTCTACATCGATGGGTTTACCCTAGGGATTCCATGGGAAACATCCCTATATAGGAATATCCCGAGCACTTCCCCTCATTGTTCTAAGCATGGTCCATTGTAAAGAAACATCATAGACATAATGTGCCTAAACTGAGAATCGAACTAGGGACTTGCACAACATACCAAATTATTGAAAATGAACTAACAATAATGGAACCAACTAATTGAACTAACCCTTGGGGATATGTGTGTGTATCCCATAAGAATCGAACTGTGGACATACATAACACCCTAGATTACTAGCAATGACCTAGCAATATTGGAACCATCCAATTGAGATAAACCTTAGGGTTGTGTGTGTGTGTGTGTGTGTGAGGGGAAACAATGGCACCAATCAATTGAACTAACTCTAGATTTGGTGTCTGTGTGTGTGTGTGTGTGGAAACAATGGAACCGATTGATTGAGCTAACCCTCTAGGTTGTGCGTTTGTGAGCACCAACAACACCAACCGATTGAGCTAACCCTCAAAGTTGTGTGTGTGTGTGTCAATAACTTGGAATATACATTCGTGCATATGGCCCCATCAAAATCGACACATACAATAGTAATTAATTATTGTATGTCTCAAATATTTTCACACAAGGATACTTTCAAAATATAAGAAATATAAATAATTTTGAAAATTATCACAAGAATTAGGATGAGGTGAACTCCAAGTTTAAGTGCCACATTCTAAAAACTTTATCTGTCAACACATATCATCCCATTATAGCACTATATTGCTCTTATCATTTAAGAAACTAGTAATGAATTCACATGCTCACTTAATTGTCATATGTCATTAGGAATTCACAAGTCCAATGCAAGATGATGAAGACACTTCATTCATCATATGTATGAAGTAAGAATAATTCATAATCTCAAAATCAATAAATAAATTATAGCAATTAAAGCATATCTCATGATGCAATGAAGAAGCCCTCTTTTCTTTTATCTATTGCAATGATTTTCTAGAAGCATATTAGTTGCCGATGCACTTTGATTCATGATTCCAAATTAAATGAGCCTCATGTATATAGAGATGGATCTTCGTTAATCAAAGGTCCATCATGGTTTGCATGATTTCCCATTCATCTTTAGATACAATGCCAATTTATTTAAAAAAGGTTCACATGAAATATACATGTCTTGTCCGTACATGTTATTCAATATCTACTATGTGAAATACAACCAATTTGATTGATTCAATCAATACCAGATAGAATTAACAACATCATTATCTTTAATGAGTTGCTCTACACTTTAGAGTTTCTTTATACATGATGGTTGAAATTCTCTAATTGTGATTTTTCCCCTGCAGACACCCAAAGATTCCTATCATTTCTATTGACCCAATTTCTAGTCAACACATATATGATCACAACGTTTTGGGACACGTCCCTAAACCTAAGCCTAATTAAAAGGGACAACCACCTGAACCACTCGACCTCTCCATTGGTACAATCATCTTTCCAATCATTTCATAGATAGGCTATTAATGGTCCCACCAACTAGTGTGAACTGGAGCAATAAGGATGTATTTGTTCATGACAATCCTGTTTTACTACAGTTTATCTATACTCTTCACATGGTTATTATGGAAATAATGGTTTCATGTTGATGATGATGTTATGCTTGTGACATGTTGCTCATATTGGTGATTTATTACATCTGCAATTTCATTTTGATTTCACACATGATACCTACAAGTACATGTGAAATAGATGCATAAGCAATGGTAACGATGCATAATTGTTTTGGCAATAATTCACTAGCTGTTATGGTTTGATGGTCCTTCATTTTTTCTTACATTTTGATACAAGTCATCCATGAACAGATTGTAAGCATTAATGCATTAACAATGGTACAATTGCTTGGTTATATCGAGTAGTAGTAACATTGCATGGTTATTCTAATGATGATTTTATGGCTTGTATTGGCTACCCCACCTTCATATTTGCTTACATGTTGATCTTATGTAGTTGCAAACAAAGGGTTAGTTGATTTGATGAATTGGTGTGTGTGTGTGTGCGTGTGCACTAGTGTTCTATGCTAGCTAAAGTGAAGATATTCTAAGCTCCAGGCTCAAATGATTGTGGGAACATACATGTGAAAATGATAGGGATCAAGACCTTAGATATTGACCTTGCTTGATCAATAAATAACAAAGTTCACAACCCTTATCAACCACGTGCTTGTGCAAATATTTGTGATATGAGTCATAGACCTACAAACAATATCTCCTTGGGATTGTATTGCGACTTATTCTTGTTGGATGACACCACTTGTATTGGAGGTACCTTGCATTAATTGTAAGGTTTTAAGTGGTGTATGTGCATGCAATTATACCGACTTCTCATAGCTCCTGATCTAGATATGATGGTGGGAAAATCAAGATCCTTGTTTAATCACTCTTTACCCTAATTCATATTGTCATTTTGACTTGGTTCTTTAGAGCTCTTCTTGGGATTGGCATGTTTGGTAATGGAATTTTGAGGCCTAAACATTGGATCAACCTTGGCATATTTTTTAGTTTTGTCTGATTTGTGAGGGTGTCCTGTGCAATGCTATTAATGGTGGCTTGGAAGCTTAGATTCTTTTTTCAATTAGGGACCTCCTCTGCTCATTACATAAGCATTTCATCGCTATGAGAGAGGGCCAAACTAGATCGAATAAACTAGAGTTTGCATTGGTTCTTTTGGTTGACGTGGAGGCATTTCGACTTAGGTTTGTGATCATAGTTTCTACTTGCAAGTGGATGTTGAGTTTCCATGGACTTAAAATCATACTCAAAGGATAAGGGTAAGGTAAGTCATGTACATGGAATAGCCTGCAATTTCTTTCTACTGTGTGTGTTTGAATGACACTGAGTTGATTTGTAGCTTGGGTGATTACTATCCATTCCCCAACCCTTTGAGATAAACAAACCCATTCATCACAATATTTTAGAATATTTTTGCAATTGTATAAGATATATTGAGAAATAAATGATTGATAAGAAAAACGATTTACAATGAGCCTCATGATGGTATACTTACATGCATTGATTGGTCATGAGGTGAAGGGGTATGGATCAAAATCTTTCATTAACCTATTTATTTATTATTATTATTATTTATGTTTGTTATAGCCTCCATTTTGAATCCATTCATCCTTTGACTTTAGGGTATGGTCATTTTCATATATGCTTCGTGTATTAACATTTTGCAAAAGATTTGGCATGTAGAAGCCAATCAATTCTTAACCTCTTGCATTGCTGAGTATGGTTGAATGCATTGAGTATACCATTATCTCTATTGTTGTGGCTTGCATATAATAATTGTTTGGATGTGAGGCTTGAACTCAAACCTTGTCTAATCCACATTCCAATTCGAAGGCTTGAACTCATACCCTTTTGGTTGAAACTTGTACCCTTTGGAATAATGTGTAAGGTATTAAAACCCAAAGGATTTTCCATTTCAACTCCCTTATCATACTTTGGACCCAATCCCAAAATCTATTGGCTTCACTCATAAACAAATGGTTTTCACTTGTGCATGCAGATGATAGCCATGGTTTGAATGGTTTTACCTAATTGTGGATGGTATTGGTGTTGCATTAGATGATTTCTTAGCCTTGTGGAGAATTGTGGTGGAACTATGCTATTGATAGCAGAGTTGGGGCCCACAATGGGTTGGATTTTAAAGATGTATACCTATGTAATAATGTAGTTCTTTACTTATGATAATTGAATGTTTAATAGTATATATTGGTTAATTATCATCCTTGATTGGTTTAAGACTTAACAAGAATATTCATTGGCTTGAATGTTTGATTGTTGGTTTATAGATGGCCTTATTATATATACATGAACATAATTGGTTGGATGAAGCTACATGCATAATATTGTGTTTCTATTAGCATGCACCAATGCCCATAATGTTTATGCTATATCCTTTCATGGTAGAAGTAGTGGCTAATGCAATGATTGTTGGGTTTTGTCGAGTTATATATTCACAAATTGATTCATGTCTACATGCACATCACTGCTGTAAGTTATATATGGCTTACCTGCATGCATGCAATTGTGTGAGAGTTATTTATGCAAAGAATTATCATTCTATTTAGCATACATATTGTCAATATTTGATAGTACATGCACATGTTTTAAGGTCGTTGGGAATTATTGATGCATAAATTTGTTGAAGTAGATCCATAAAATGCATATGTTATTAATGAACAACACTTTTCAAATGAAGATAGAGCAATGAAATTTGTATGCATTATGCAGGTTGCCCATATTTGACATCCTATACAATTGGAGGTTCACCATGCTTGATGATGATTGTATGAGGGTAATATGCATGATGTTTTGGAAATGGATGCCAACGAATGTTTTTTCCCTTCACATGTTTACTCTTTCATCCATATTTCCTTGCCTTATGGATAGACCTTGTCACAATAACATATCCCTTCTTGAATTGATCTCAATGCCTCTATTATTCATAGTGTAGGTGAATTCATGGTTTTAATTTATGAATGTATGAACTTGATGTTGCATTTTATTATGATCATGGGATGAAATTTTAGGCTAGGAGGTAGATTGTTTTGGATTTAACAAAAACTCAATTCAAGGATACAACTCAAATTGTGGATGTTATCCTTGGACACATATTCCAACTTAGAATGGGGACATCATTTATTTAACAAGGATACTAAATATTTTCCAGGTCCTATCAAGCTACCTACTAGGTCTGTCTTTGACCTCAAGTTGGCTCTAAGTTTCAATTGTCTAACAACGGTTTGCTGCTATTTTAGGACAACAAACTGTTCAATAACTTCTTCGCTGATTTGTTACGGTTACATAGACCAAATGGGTTCTCTAGCATGTAGTTTTGTCATAAGATGTTAGCACAAGCATACCATAAGATATATAACACACCTAGAGATATTTTAGTGCTGAAATAATGCTGTTCTAAACACTAGCATACATGAAAATGAACACAGCTGTTTTTGATCAACATGACCCTGGATAAAACCCCCCCGGGAAAAACCAGTTTGAGATGAATGTATATATATGGTGTGCTTAAAGAATTTAATACAACAAGGAAGATAAATACAAAGGAAGCTGATACTTTGCAAGCTCCTCACAAGCTTTGCAATGGTTCTTTGGGATATGCACCCCTAACAGAGTGCACCCCCTCCTTCCTTGACTGCTCCTGAAGATCCTTGCACCCTTGATCTTTCCCTTTGCTGATTGAAGAACCCTTGCACACAAAATTCCATTTTCATGCACTCTCCACAACCCACAATTTAGATCCAAGGAAGCTCCACTCCAAGTGCTACCAGGTATCCTTGCACCCTCCTCCTAACAAACAGACTTACCACAAATAACTGAGACTCCAACTTGCCTTGCGCCCTCCATGAACATGTGTGCCCTAGATTGCTACTCTCTCCTTTGAATTCTCACTTCTCTAATCCTCACCAAACTCTCAAGGTGAACAAGTGAACAATTGAGCTCTCCATTTATTGAAATGAAAGCATACTAACCCACATCCTACTCTAATCACCTAACAAAATTAACCCAGATTAGACTATTGGGCTAAAGAATTACTCTAACCTAGGACATTTGACCAAGTTTAATGTTTGATCAAACTTATTCACTAACCTATATAACTTGGCTAAGATTAGTCTGTTTAGCCAAGTTTGTTCACTAACCTATATTCATAAATTCAAAGGGCTTGACCATGGTTAGACAGTATGAATCAAACCATTCTTATTGCATGGGGTTTTATCATTTTTCTTTTTATACCCTCTTTTATTATTTTTTCTATTTTTATTCTTTTTCCTTTTTCTTTTCTTTTCTTTTATTTTTCTTTCTTTTCTTTTCTTTTCTAAATCATTTCTAAATAATTTGTAGAATAAAATATTATTTACAACAAAATGCAACCATAGGAAGAAATATCTAGTCACCATTTGATCCTATGAAACATAGGGTTATAACAGTGGCTCCACCTGGGGATGGTGCTCTCCTTGTGAGGTGCCAAGAACTTTCTACCCGATGTTTTGAAAATTCTTCTCCAGTACTTCATCTGCAACTTGATTTGTTTTATTTTGAAAATCTAGTGGCACTGGTCAATGGCTTAGGGCCTTCTCTTCGGGCTTCAACCATCTGATCAACAACACCCACACATAACCTGAAAGTAAAAGAAAAACGGTTTGTACAATGAGTTGGATGATTGAAAATATTTATTTTGGTGGATCATAATGCTTGAGCATCCTGCCATTGATAGGTCCTCTTGGCAGATATGCTCCTTCTGTGTCCTTGAGTATGAATGCATTGTTTCCTCTAAATGCCTGGATGATGTAAGGGCCTTTCCACAGATTGTTGAAATTTCCATGCTTTCCCTTGTCTTCATTTCTGGAATCCCATTTCAGTACTAAGTCACCCAATTCAAAATTATCTTCCTTAGATTACATGGGTATGGTTATACTCTTCTTCTCTGGACTGTTGTAGTTGGATCATCTGATTTATTATCCTTTGGGTATCGTTTGGCTCTGCCTTCAATTCTTGCAACAGTTTCATAACAGGAACTCCCAAAGAAGTGGGGAAAATTGCATCAGTGCCATATACCAGCTGATATGGGGACATACCAATGGATCATTTTGTGGTCAGTCTGTCATCCTGGAGTGCAAGAAGCAACTTGTTATGCTAGGAATTCTTATTTTCCTGCAACATCTTCTTTATGATATTCACCAAAATTTTATTTGAGGACTCAACTAACCCATTTCCCTGAGGGTAATAGGTAGTGGAGTGTCCCAAAGTAATTTGGTACCTACTGCAAAATTCTATTAGCTTATTTGATCTGAAGGTTGCTGCATTATCAGTTATGATTTTCCTAGGACATACAAAATGAGACAAAATATTAGCTTCCAAGAATTTAATAATGACAGAGTCAGTAGCTTGCCTGCAAGGTACAACTTCAATCCACTTTATGACGTAGTTTGTAGCTATTAGTATCCACTTATGTTGGTCTGAATAGGGTGGGTGAATCTCACCAATAAAGTCCAAACCCCATTGCTGGAAAGGAGCCTCAACTGAAATAGGTTTCAGGGGTAGAGGCAAAATTTTCCTTTTTCCTTCAAAGACTTGACACTTGTGACAAGAGGTCACCTTTTTATGCACATTTGCAAACAAGGTGGGCCAGTAAAAACCAACTCTGAGAATCTTGTTAGCAGTAGTTTTCCAACTTAGATGCCCACCACAATCTCCTTCATGGAAATCCTGCAATGCCTTGTCAGCGTCATCCTTTAATAAACAATTAAGAAAAATACCTCCAACATCTTTCCAGTATAAATTTCCATCCATAATACAATATTTCAATGCCTTTAGTTTTAAGAATCTAGCTTTAGTCTTAGTTAGACCAAGAGGAGATTGTAAATTATGCAAGCCAAAAATGAGGTTTGCATACTAGAGAGAATTCAAGAATACCTCTCTGACATGTGGAGTTTCCATCTCTTCCTGTTCATCAATTGCAACTAAGAAGTTTATGTCCAATGCATGAAAATTTGATTCAACCATCAATTTGGCCAAACCCCGACCTTTGATCAGTTTCGCTGGTTTGATTTCTATGTCATATTATAGAATCACAACTATCCACTTCCCTCTCCTAACATCAGGGTTATCCTGAGTCAGGATATCCTTCACCATTGCATTTGGAACATAGGCAATAATATGAGAATGGAGAATGTAAACTATACAATATTTTATTGCTTTTACCAGAGCAAAAGCCTGTTTCTCCATTATATTGTAGTTCAGTGCAACGTCTCTCAATGACTTGCTGAAAAAGGCTATTGGTTGTTCATGCCCTTCACTGTTTTTCTTCAATAAAAATGTTGCAATGGTGTGTTCAGATGCAAAAGAGAACAAATAGAAATCCTTAGTGTAATCTGAACTGATCAATACAGGGGCTTGTGTAAGTGCATGTTTTACTTGCTCAAAAGACTACCTGGATTCAATGTTCCATTTTATTTTGGTATCTTTTCTCAACATATTTGTAATGTTCCTGAGGATTTTTGCCAAATTGGGTATGAATCTTCTCAGAAAATTTATTTTGCCAATGAATGATTGCAACTCTTTAATGTTCCTAGGGTGGTCTAATTTCTGTATGGCTTCTATTCTGCTGGGGTCTATCTTAATTCCATCTTTAGAAATTATATGTTCCAAAATATTGCCGTCTTCTAAACCAAAAAGAGTTTTCTTGGGATTCAATGAAATCCCAAACTTTGTGCACTTCTCAAACACTCGCATGAGGTGTTGTAAATGTTCCTCATCTGATTTGGAGTAGACAATAACATCATCCAAATATATGAGTATAAACCTACCAAGCTCATCCACAAAGGCAATGTCCATTGCCCTCTGGAAAGTGGCACCAACATTCATCAAACCAAAGGGAATTTTCACATACATGAAAGTTCCCCAGGGTGTGATGAAAGTTGTTTTTTCCTGGTCATCTGGGTGGACAAGGACTTGGTTATAGCCCGAAAAACCATCTAGTAAAGAGATCCTACTGGCCCCAACTACCTTTTGTAATATGTGATCCATTTTAGGTAGAGGATAGTTGTCTTTGAGGGAAACCTTGTTTAGATTTCTGAAATCAATGCAAATCCTGATTTCACCAGTCTTCTTTCTGGTAGGAACCAAATTGGAAATGCATTTTGAAAATCTTAAGAGGACTATTATTTTGGCATCATACATCTTTTTAATCTCTTTTTCTATTAGGGGAAGTCACTTTGGATTGATTCTCCTAAGTGTCTGTCTGAAAGGTTTATGTTCTTCTTTTATTGGGACTTTATGTTGTATGATACTGGTGTCGTAAGCTTTTAAATCCTCATAGCTCCAGGCAAAGACATCTACAAATTCTTTGCACATATCGATATTTTTCTGCTTTTTCTCTGGAGGTGAAGATTTAGATAGTTTAATCATTTTGGGTTTTTCCTCTGTTCCTATATTACATTCCTCGACCTCTCTCCCAGTGGGTTCTATTTTTGGATTTTTTTCTACGTTGTTGAAATCAAACAGGTCTTCTAAAGGAACTAACCCTCTAGGTAAAATGTTATTATTCAATTGTAAAATGTCTGATTCTTCATATTTTTCATTTATTTCATCTGAATCTACTTTATTTACACTATCATTTTCTAAATCTGGTTTATTTACACCATCATTTTCCGATTCTGATTTATTTACACCATCTTCATCGTTATCTAAATAAATATTTTTACACTCAAAATCATTCTTAGACTGTAAGAAATCTTCAATTTGTTCATTGTTGCCAAATACTTGCTAGTACCTAATGTTATCTGGAACAATTGGTCTACACTTCACCTCTACTGTACATTGGCGATTGGGATGGAAAGGTATTTTTCACGTGGCCGCTGAAGTAGCCAATCCATTTGCAAGTATATTCTGGCCTCTGGGCATTACCTGCAAGTCAATTTCAGTGAAACATTGTAGAAAATATAAAACAACATTTCTATAAGCTCTCAGTCTAGGTTGTTTTGCAGAATACTCACCTTTAATTTGTTTAATAACCAGTTCAGATTCACCTCTTACCATAATCTTTTTGGCACCATGTTTTTTCAACAACTTCAGGCCGAGCATCAATGCTTCATACTCAGCTATGTTATTGGTGCAATGAAAATTTAATTTGTAGGAGTGAATTTCAGAATACTTGGCTTTATGATTATGTATCCACACCCCAGCTCCAGCTCTCTCTTTGCTCACAGCTCCATCAAAATCCATACTCCAGAGAGGTTCAAGTGTTTCATCACTTTCTGTTGTCACAACTTTACTTTCCTTAGTGATTACTTGATTTTCCTCTGGTCTAGATGCACCATCTTCTAATTGTGCAATTTGATTATCCAAGTCGCCATCATTATACAAAATGAAGGAGTCTAGGTCCGAGTGAACATAGTACAAAGGATAGTTGTGCGGCTTTTCTTGACTACTGACCATGTACTTCATCATAGTCTCTCTGTACAATCTTCTCTATTGTCCAAATACATGTATGGTGGCATAAGACATATCTAACTGCAAAGTGTCCTTTAACTTAGCACCCTAATACCTGGATAACAACATACCATATTTCAGAGGAATGTTTGCAACCACGATATCCATGACCATGCTCTTAGCTGGGATTTGTGCCAGGGTAATACAAAGATATTTAATCAGACCTATGCATTTAACCTTGTTGAGTCAAAGGAGTATAAATCCTTATAAGGCCTGGTAATGTCGATACCCAACTTCTAGATCACAGCCTTGGGAATGAGATTGTGAGAAGCACCAGAATCCAGCATAATGTTGTGTAATGTTTTGTCATGAATATTTAGGCTGATATAGAAAGGGGGAACAAAACCATTATCAATTTTCCCCTCCACTTCGGGACTAAAAAGTAGCTCAGGTTGATCATCTGCAACATTTACAGTATTTGTACGTACTACTGGTTCAATGTTTAATTCTTTTGTTCCTATCTTTGGTTCAATGATCAATTCTTTGATCACCTACGACCTGTAAGAATTTTTTCTCATTAATTCTGATAGGGGAATAAGAATCTTCAATTTGGCCAATTCACCTTCTAAGATGAAAGTAGTAGAAGTTTTGCTTTGGCTTTGAGAATCAAGTTTATCAGCCACAATTTTCTATGCAGTAGCATTAGGCCATATCTTGGATGCAACCTTAGTTTGAGCTATTCTTGGTGAAGTTTCAGGAGTCTTCTTTGCAGAGGTCTCTGTATTCTTCTTTTTAGGACCTTTCTCGGGAGTAGCATCTGAGGGTTTCTTTGCTTCAACAACTTTCTTAGCTTGGTTATCATTAGACTTCTTGCTTCTTAAATTGTATTGTTTTTGGAATTCCATTATGACATTCTCGAAGGCCGACTGCTCAAATTCTTGCTCTTCCTCTTCCTCATTTACCTCTTTCTGTGAAAGTAAAAACTGCTCTTGTTCTTCCTGAGTGAGAAAAATAGATTCGTTGTCATTAACCCCCATAAGGTTTATGTGAAGGTCGTGCAACTCCTCAATTATATCCTCCCCTTCATTAGCATAGTTTTCTTGCAGAGGTGGTCTAATCTGCTGATCAAGACCTCTCTCTTCCCCCTGTTTGATCTGGGGAGGGTTCCTTATGAAATTTGGATTTCGGATCTGAGGAGTAGGTTGATTCTCCTTGGGTGGATTTCTGTCAGCGATGGTTATCCTTTCCATAATTATCTCCATAGTTTTGAATATGGAATCTAGTTTAGCATCCGAAGAAGAAGTGGAAGGCTCTTCTTTGATTGTAACCCTTCTTTCTGTTCTTTGCCTGGTTCTTCTGGCTAATAGATTTGCTTCCACACTCACTTCACTTTTCTGCATGTTTTCTAGGGTGACATAATTCCTTTGCCTTAGTTAGTATGACATATCAACATCAAATCCATCAGGGAAATTGATTAAGGCCAAACCTTGGGGAGGCTTGATATCAACAGGAATTGCATTATAGAGATTGTTGAAATGAATGCAGTAATCCTGCACATTTTCGCCTTGATTCCTTTTAATATTTTCGTATTTTGATAAGGTCTAGACAGGGTTTTTCTTCAGCTCCCATCTATCGAGAAAACTTTGCTGAAAAGAAACAATTTCAACTATGGTAGCAGGGTGTAAAGCTTTGAACCATTTTTTGACTTCTCCGGTTAAACTTTGTGCAAAATGTCTCATTTAGACGTTTGCTTCATCGACTTCCTGCAAATCAAAGTAATCATTCATCTTATCAACATGTTGTTGTGCATTAATAGGTCCAGTACCATCAAACTGAGGAAGTCTGGTTTGATAATCCTAGGGCATGGCATGTAAGGGAGCGACCAACACCAAGGGAGCATATCTCGTTGCCATGATTGGTGGAGGAGGCTGAATAACAACTTGTGTGATTGGAGGAGAAGTGAAAGAAGATGTAGAATATGTAAGGCTGGGAGGGATGGAGTGAGCTACTTGAGGTTTGACAAAAGTTGCAGCAATAGTCAAGGAAAAAATTTCAACTGACTGTTGGAAGTGGGATTTGTACAAAGCTTGATCAAGATTCTCTACTAGATCTTCTAATTTGTCGAACTCTTGAAGAAACCGTTCATCAAAATTTTCTCTGGGAGAAAGTATTTCAGGGGTCCTAGGTTGTAGGATGGTTTGATCTAGGACTGTTTCATTTACAAAGCTGTCAGACTTGGTTATGAAAAGGCTTTGCTCAAAGGATATGTCAAACTCAAGATCCTAGATAGCGACAAGCTTCTCTGGTCGAGAAGTGGACCTATGAAGAGGACTGTGACTCCCATAACCTTCTACAATGTTTCTTTTGCTGAGTAACTTTTCTGGATTGTCTACTGTTGTTGTAGGTTCTGGATCAAGGTGATATCTAGTGTGGATTCTTTTAGGAGCCAAAACTTTAAATTTTAGGAAATCTAAACTAATATATACAAACTTCAACAACCTCTGAACATTTATCTCTTTGTAAGATAGATTTATGATTTGTTCAGAAATAAAGTTTTCTTTATCTAGGGAAAATAAATCGTAGGATGGAAAGTTTTTTCAGTTCCCCAGTACGGTCACCACCATGTTAGCACTCTGTAAATTCCCAGAGGTTGTCCAGGGTAGAAGAAATTTAACAGAGGTAACTTACCCAACCACTTCAAAACTGGGATCTAGCTCTGCTAGTTTCAGAGAGGGATCTCTCTGCAAGACTTAGATATGTTCGGGTTTTATATGTTAGGCTAGTTAAATTAATATAAGTGTGTTGTTTTGTTTTATAAAGATGGCTGAAAATATTGCTTACACATCCATTGGGCTATGGGGTTTGTGTTAAGGATTGAGATAAAAAACATATTTTATTAGGTTTCTTCATAGGGCAAGATAATAACCATGTTGGATGTTTTAGAATTAAAATGATGGAAAGACAGAAACATGTGAGATAATCAATCGCAATAAAGAATCATTCACACATTTCTTTATTACAATATCAGAAGAATAACATTCATATTGTTAAAAGCCAGAAACAGAGTATTCGAGATAAATTCTGCACTTAAACTTCTTTTAAATGATTAGATTAGAAAACAAAATGATAACGAAGTAAGATAAAACATTTAACAAAGGAAAGTAAACATCACCAACATCAACAAGCAAGAATCCTGTGAATCATCCTTTTTATTACTGGTAGATCTCTTAAATTTTTTTTACAAAAACAACTCACTTGGGCGTAAAGATCAACCCTCAATACTTTGGAGTCTGAAGTATTTATAGAAAAATTTACAACTGATCCTGTCATTAATGATCAAGATATGGTGGAGAGAAAATATAACTAACTAGATTACATATTGCAAAAATATAGGAGTACTAAATGATCCTCAAATCTAAGATGCTGATTCTGAGGAAGTGGTTGGTGATTCATCTTTGACTTGACTATGACTGTTCCACATGCTGACTCGGATGTACACATCACTTCTACTCAATCAAAGTACATAGGTCTTCCCATCTCTTTTGACTAGGTATGGTAAATTTGAGTAACCTTCGGTATACTTCATCCATCTCTGTGTACTTGGCAAAGGTGGGTTTGGTAATGAGGATGTACTTTATCTCGTGTTGGATGCTCAGGTCCACCTGCAGAGTCTCTAAGAATTCTTTGCCAGTGATGCTGCCTTGTATGATTGCAAACTTGGAACCATCTTTTTCCACCATGATGAATTTTTGTTTGTAGTCTGAGAGAGTAATCAACTTGTCATTAATAACAAATAAACCTGGGAGACCTTTCTTGTGCAAAGAGTCGACCTTGCTGAAAAACCTCTGCACTCCAATATCCATTGTTTGGACTCTCTCCTCGAGTTGCAGCATGAGTCCCCTCTTGGTCATAACTTTCTTGACCTCAAGGATAGTTTCTGTCCTATCCTCAATTTCCAAAGCTTCCAGTTCCTCTTTTGTATTAGAATTCAAGAACCTGATGATCTCATTTTCCTCTATAGGTCTCTCTCCCAATTCTCCTCTGATCTTGTCAATGGCTTGTCTGCTTCTCTGCACCAGTTCGTGTTGCTTGAACATGATCTGTATGAGTGGCCAAATCTCTGTCATGGATTTGCAGATGTCCATCCAAATATTTTCCTTAGCTTCTGACAGTGTCCTAGACATGAATGTCTCCTTCTGCAGCTCCTGCAGTTCTTGTTTAAGCCTCTTTGACTTGTGCATTTCAATGTTGTAGCTAGCCTGAAAAGTGGATTTCAATTTCTGGATATTTTCAATTTCTTCTTGCAGTCTTTTGATTTCCTGTTCTTGCAAAGACATGTATTCCACTGATTTTGTCAGTTTCTCAGAGGCATATGTGGTTGTTACTGAGGTTGCTGCTGAAATTTCCACTGTGGTGGCTGTTGTTGCTGTTGTTGTACTGATTCCTATGAGGGGAAATGAATTCAGTGGGATTACCACCATTGGCACATTCTACTCTTTTTCTTTGACTAGTTTCTCTAGCTCGACTTCCATCTCATTAATCTGCACATTCTTCTCCATGATTAATTTCAACATTTCCTCCTTGTGGCCTTCAGTCTTAGCCATTTACTTTGCTTGTGGGTCTTTTGTAGCAGGTTATTTTAGCTGTTTCCTCATGGAGGCTATGTCAACGTTCTTCTTCTTCAGGAGCTCTTTTGTTGCTTTGACATTGGATGGATCATATACAATTTTCAACACCAGTTCTTCTAAGGACTTGATCTTGTTATCCTTATCTAGGGAGGATATTTTTTCCATCTTGAGCTGAGACTAGACATTGTTTAGGGAGACCTGCAACTTTGCAACAATCATGGAGGTATTGGCCAGGGTGGAGAAAATCATTTCTCTAGTCTGTCTGTGCATATCCATCTGATCAGCTGGATGTACTCCTTTAACATCAAACTCAAATGTTGACCTTTTATAATCAGAGATCGCCTTTGGATGGGGCACTTGTGCTTGTAAGAATTCCATGTGCATCCTTCCTTTCTCAGTATCAAAGGCAGAGAGAAACCTATGTTGTGTTGTAGAAGTTCGTTTCAAGAATTTTGCATAGGTACCATTGGTCAACAATTCATTCTTCTTTTTAATCAGTTTATATTTCTCAAAGATGTTGAGTCCTACTGGATCTTGTGAGGGTTTGGTTGACAATGTGATGTATGTCTGTTTCCTGGATGAATAAGTGGAAATCATTTGCTGATTGCCTGAGAAAAGTGGTGAATGTTCTCCCTCCATTACTGTGGTGGACTGAGTTTCTTCTCCTCCAGACATGTCAGGTGTATGACTGATCTTGAGTATTTTCCTGTAAACTTGGAAGTCCTCTGCTGAGACGTCAGTGACTAAGGGAGATACTTCCTTCCTGGGTCTCTTCTCTACTGGTACCTGTGGAGTAACGGTTTGTGAAATGCTGGCAGAAGAAGGATGCGGTTCAATGTTAGTCAGAGTGTTTTCCTCCCATTCTATCTGGTTCATGTATCTTTCTATCTCTGGTTTAGGCAGATGAGCATAGGGGGAAATTTTGTTCTTCAACCTAGTTTTTGCAATGATACCATAGGGATCATAGTTCCATGGGAAACTTTGCTTGAAATTCATCTCTTGTAACAACTTGTTTGCTTCTTCTCCTGCAGCTCTGCTGTTGCAAATGAAGGAGCCTATCTGACCTTTGATCCTGAGCTATTGTTTCTTCTTGAAAGCCACAAAATGAATGCCATATAGATTGATAATCTGTCTGATATATTCCAGAGCGAATATCCTGACAGGAAAATACTCGAGAAGCTTGTAAGGTGGTAGTTCACAACCGTAGGCCCTGATCTCTATGTGATCCTGGTATAGGTACCAGTCACCTATTTTAGCGAGGTTTGATAAGTGTAGAATCCTTTGATTTTCTTCATTTATCCCGGGTTCTGTTCATCCACTGAGCATGCTTACCACTAGATGGTAAAACAGGTCAATGAACTACTTGAAATTGAACCAGATGAGTTCTTTCTCACTAATGATGTCTAGGATGTGACAGGTTGCGGGTTACCATCTTGGTCTAGCTTCTGTAGGGAGAAGGAGAACTTTTATTCTTGGAAACATATGAACATGTATGCCAATATCGAGGAATACTTGAACATGCCCTCTGTAGAAAAATTGAAGAGCTGCTCATGAATGCTGTCGGCCAAAAACTGGCTAAAATTGAACTGTGTAGTAGTCTTCTCTTCGGTGGAAAATATGGATAGAAAACCCAGGATGGGTTCGTCTACCCACTGGTTTGAATAGTATCCTAGTAGACAACACAAGGAAGAAATAATTTGGTTACCTTTCACTGAGAATATGGAGGAATGGTAGGGGGGATTCATTTTGGGTAACTTGGCACTTTCAGGGAGGAAAAGCTTGAAGATTTGAGCTCTCTTCGGGAAAGGCAGCTTTTGGTGCATCTCGGTCATAATTTCGATGGAAAGAGGAGAAAAGGAGTCGGCTTTGGGTATTTGCATTATCTGGTCTATCGTTTTGGGGGTAATGGGGAAAAGAGTTTCACCAGATGACGAAACAATGGCTCTTTGGCTAGGGTGATAGTGTGCCTGGAATTTTAGAGAGAACTCAGGGAAGTGGTATGTCTGAGGAAAAATGTATAGTGGGAGATTGGACTCCCAGAGTCCAATCTCATCGCTCTGGTCCAGAAAAGTGTCTCTGAGCCAGAAGTGCAATTTGAAGAAGTCAAATTTTCACTTCGTCTCTGCAATCAAGTAGTCTTTATCGACCAAAGGTATTCGATCTAGATTGACCGAAGGGGGAAGGAACAGATTCTCTTCGATGTCTGAAGATTTGAATTTGGGCGCCATTGATCCGACTGATACCTACAAATATGAAAAGGATGTTAAATTTGTTTAGCAGGCGTTAATGGTGGTCGTGGACTGAAGAGAACAGGGAAAGGTGGCTTCGGTTGCATTTGGATCGTGAACAGTGCAAAAATGGTGAAAAAACATGATTAGGTGGATGAATGAGTGTCTGTTGGGGAGCGAATGACAAGTCAATCGGTTAACGGTCATGGATGGCCGCATTGATTGGCCAACAGACATATCGGGGGTGAGGTGGAGGGTAATGAATGGGTAATGGGTATATGGAGGTGATGTGGAGGGTAGTGAGTGGATAACACATGGACGAGATGTGACTGACAACAGGTGAGTGGAAAGTGATGTGTCGACAGAATAGTGGAGCATGACGTATGGATGAAGGTAGTGGAGTGTGACGTCGGAGTGTGGAGGTGGTATGAGCAGGTGGTTTACTCGGGGGGGTAGGCGGTAAGTGGTAAAGGTAGAGGGGGGTCCGAGTTAACAAGATTGTGCCACGTTATGAGGGGCCCGCTCGGGAAATACCACCAACTCGCCCCTCCCCCCCCCCACCGTTAAAGGTAGAATGGTCGGGGGGGTTCGATATCTTCTGTCAGCCGTGGATCTGAGCGCTTTCCGATGGATCGCTAAGATTGGCGCACTCTTTAGCACAAAGCACCAAAAATAATATATCACCCCAAAACTTAGGATATAGCCTTTTTTTGGTTTTTTCGCTACTCCCCTTCCTTCATTTTTGTCACCAAGGGGTTAAAATACAACATTTTAAACTCAAATAAAAAGATTTCACCAAATTTACATCCATTTATTGAAATGAAAACATACTAACCTACATCCTACTCTAATCACCTAACAAAATTAACCCAGATTAGACTGCTGGGCTAAATAATTACTCTAACCTAGGACATTTGACCAAGTTTAAACTGTTTGATCAAACTTATTCACTAACCTATCTAACTTGGCTAAGATTAGATTGTTTAGACAAGTTTATTTGCTAACCTATCTGCATAAATTCAAAGGGATTGACCATGGATAGACAGTATGAATCAATACATTCTTATTGCATGGGGTTTTATCATTTTTCTTTTCATACCCTCTTTTATTCTTTTTTCTATTTTTATTCTTTTTCCTTTTCCTTTCCTTTCCTTTTCTTTTCTAAATCATTTGTAAATAATTTGCAGAATAAAATATTATTTACAACAAAATGCAACCAGAGGAAGAAATCTCTAGTCACCAATTGATCCTATGAAAAATAGGGTTATAACACCCCATTCACACACAACCATACAATTGGTGATTCTGTGCACTGTATACAATATACAACTGACGATTCACTAAAACCCATTCACATGACTGTATACATTAACCCATCGCCTGACCCCTAACCCCATTCAGACTATATACAACCCGTCGCGTGACCCCATTCACATTCGCCAGACCCCATTCAAATTCACTTGACCCCATTTGACCGACCCCATTGGCACTAGTGTATATGGTCATTCGCCCGACCCCTGCATCCCCTGCCAAATGAAACCCTCAACCCTGCATCCCATGCCAAACGCTCCATAAAGGTGGACAAAGATCCCACCCAACTGCCTAATGACAAAGAGACTGATACTGAGGCCTGCCACAGAGACATAGAGATGTCATAAGAGATATAGTGACCCCACCAAGGAGCCATAGATATAGAGAGCGACAAAGCAACGAACTAGACCAACAATGGCTTCCAGCTCGGAAAATTTTCCTCACTCCGTCCTTTTCTCACTCCTTCCTGTTCAAATTTCTCATTTTGAAAAGTCTAGGGTACACATGCATCATCGTTTGAATGAGATATTCTGTATATTTTGAAAATTCTAGGGCACACATGCATGTTTGAATTAGATATTATGCAGATTCAATTTAGGGAAGATTTGAGTTTGAACTTTCTTTCCTAGGGTTTCCTTGTCACAATGTTATCAGAAGGATTTGATTTTGTAATGTTTATTTATTTAAGAGAAAACAAATATGAGTATGCCCATCTCTCGATAGTCGGGCTTTTAGTTGTTTGTTGTGTACAATGAAATAACATTTGTTTGTTCTAGAATAACATTTAAATTTGAATTCTGTTGTTACCGTAACAACCTTTGCGCGCAAACATTTAGTTGAATCTTGTTTCAAAGCTAATCTGGATTCTTGAAAGTTTTTCTATTGGATATCTTTCACTGCCAAAAGACATCTAAAACCCTCATACTGCAAATATGGTCATAAAATACGCTGTAGTTTTATTATAGGCTGAGTTTGTGGGTTGTATCCTTATGATAGACTGAGATCTGTGCTAATTTTTCAAAATCCCACCCAGTTTCAATCTCGCTGATTTTTCAGTCAAATTTAATTGCCAAACTCAGTTTCAGCACTATTTCAGTATATGTTACAGCCTAGTGTTTCAGCATATACTCAGTGGTGTTTCAGCTTAAGACTCAGCACTATGTTTGAGCATATGCTACAACCTGGTGTTTCAGCATCTGCTCACAGTGGTGTTTCAGCTTAAGACTCAGCACTATGTTTCAGCATATGCTACAGCCTGGTGTTTCAGCATCTTCTCACAGCGGTGTTTCAGCTTAAGACTCAGCACTATGTTTCAGCATATGCTACATCCTGGTGTTTCAGCATCTGCTCACAACGGTGTTTCAGCTTCTAAAAAACTTAACAGAAAATAAATTTCAGAACTGAAAATAAATTTCAGAACCGAAACATGAGGATTATGAACATCGTTTTCAACGCAGAAATAAAATATCAGCAATATGCAAAACTCAGAAAATATAGACACAAAGAATTTCGGTCTAACTTCGACCCTGGAAAA
>ML798817.1:202553-216518 GCA_009831015.1 Picea engelmannii
GTCCTTCTGATGCTTCGCTTTCTCTATGGCATCTTCAGGTTCCTTCACTTCTTCTTTGATAAATCTTGATAGGTCATTCTCTGCAAGGATCAGACCGATCCTATACTTCCAGGCACGAAAGTTGTCTATGCCTTCTAATTTCTTAACAAGCTTTGTGCTTGCAGACATCTTGTACTTTCGACAACAAAAATAACCAAAAATTGAAAGTGCTCGAAATCAAGTTTTGACCTTACTAGGAGGTGCGCTTGGCTGAGGCGAGTAGCCCGGTGTCCTCAGATCTGAGAAAATCCAAATTTTACCCCGTCAAATATGATCTGCATATTTCTGGACTGGTGCTTCCGGTACTTCTGGTACTCTGGTATTTCTGGTACTTCTGGTACTTTGTGAAACTAGGGTTTCACTTTCTGGGAGATCCAACCACTGAAAAGGCGCGCTCTAGGTGCCAAATTGATCCTTGGGGGAGGGCACAACTTTCTAGGATGTTAGGGAGCTGAAAATACTCACTTTTGCAAAACCTTAATTTTTGGGTACGGTAACAGTGACGTTTTTCCTTTTGCAAATTGTGCTTCCTTCAGGTTGGCTCTGATTCCATGTTAATGTTTATGCTATTATTATAGTTCTTTGCATTTCAATAGATAAGAGCATAATAAGAACAAGATCACTGAGAAATACACATTCATAAGAGACACAACATTTATCTTGAGAAACCCTCTAGGGGAAGAAAACCCAACAGAAACTTCCTTATCATAAATAGCTTATACAATGTTCAAGAGATAACTCAAACCAATATAGAAAGTCCTCCCCAAGAGATGCACCATTCTTCTTCTCCTCTCTCCAACTTGTAATTGCAGCTTGCCTCATAAGAGAATGAGCAAGTGAGTTGTGTGTTAGAAGTGAGGTGCTAGCCTCTTATTTATATCAAATTGGCACGTGTGAAAGGTCACAATCTGACAGGGCCGACCTCTCACTCTAGGTGGGTAAACCCACCTTTAATTAATTCTAGGTCTTCCATTATAACTGCTGGGGCCGACTTCTTATTTTTCCCTTTGTAATTGTTCGATGACCAATCCGCAAAAGGGGATTTGGTCCTTATACAATTACCGACATGATTAATCCACAATGGGGATTAATTCAATAACAATAATAATAATAATAATGACATGATTAATCCGCAATGGGGATTTAATCCAATAATAAAATAATAATAAGAATGCTCTTCGCAGTTACATTATTTCAACAGTATTGAGCTTCACACTATGTCACTTGAACAATTTATGGTATCTCCATTTACAATCATTACTCGAAACTCTGGTGCTAGAAATACAAAACAATTGAGACTTTTTGCTAATTTGTGATTGGTGAAGTTATGGGTACTACTAGAATCAATCGACACTGTTACCTTTTTCTTTTTGATATATCCTTCTATCTTGAGGGTTTGTGGAGTACTAATCCAAGCCAATGCATGCCAAGATATCGTTGGAGTTGTTTCTTCTAGATCTAGATCTTGTGATGGTTCTAATTCTTAATCTTCTTCCTCTTCACAGTCTATGTAGAATAATTTCTTCTCACCACATTTATGCCCCTTACTGTACTCGTTGTCACAATTGAAACATAGTCCCTTTGCTCTTCTTTCATCAATTTGTCGAGGTGTCAACTTTGTTGGTTTAGTGAGGTTAAGAGAAGGAGCATGATACTCTCTATAGTTGTTAGTAACCATTATTCTAGTAGCCATATTTTTACTTTCAACTTTCCTTGCTAAGTTGAAAGCATGCTTTAGGGATTTAGGTTCAAAGATACACAATTCATGTTGGATGCTTTCCTTTAAAGTTCACATAAAGATATCTAATAGTTTATCCTCTAGATGACCTTTACCCCAGGACTTAGTTTTTAGAATTGTTGAATGTGTTATGCAATTGGACCTTTTTGCTAAAAAATTATCAATTGACTAAATAATGTATTGTTTTTAATATCCCCATAATGTGCTATCAATTCCTCCATAAAAATGGACCAAGAGACAATAAAATCATTTTTTCATTCACAAAGCCATTGATACCATACAAATTGGTCATTTTCTAAATACAAGGATGTAACAATTACCTCTTGAAGGGTTGGCACGTGGTGTAGATCAAATAATTGTTCCATCTGGAATATCCATGTTATAGGATCGTTACCATCAAACTTCCTCATATCGATCTTCAAAATGAAGTAGTTCCTTGGTGCAGACTTGAAGCCATGATGATGTGGATCTTGAAGTAATGAATGACCATAATTATGAGATTCACTATTTGTGCTCTCTAAATGTGAGAAAATACTCCCCATATGTGATTGAGTCTCTACAACCTTATTCTCCTTATTTTCATGATTTCCTTGGATCTCCATATCCCTATTAGGGAACCTCTATACAAGAATGGTTTCTATGCACTTCATAGTTTTTTGTATTTCTTCCTTATTTTCATGATTTCCTTGGATCTCCATATCGCTATTAGGGAACCTCTATACGAGAATGGTTTCTATGCACTTTATGGTTTTTTGTATTTCTTCCTTATTTTCATTCATCTTCGTTTCCATCTGTTCCCTATTTTCATTCATATTCTTTTCCATTTCATCCATCTGGTAAAATTCTCTTTTTTTTTTTTCTTCTCAAGTCATGGTTGAGCTCTCTGTAGCTTTACTTGGTGAAGTAAAATTTGGATTTTCTTTAGAACCATGAAATAAAGTTGTTGGGAACTAAGGACAAGGGAGTGTCAGGTGTTGTAACTCTTTTATATATGTGCAGGTCCAATAATAGTACTTGGCCCAATATCTCAAGGTACTAACTAATGAGGCTCAACCATGCCCTTAACCGTATTTCCCAACAACCTAGGTACTAGAGAGTGTTCTCCCCGAGAGCTGTTCTCGATGTACTGTAGAAACAAGATGGTCGAACAGTTTATCTAAGGCTGGTTTCAGGTATACCTAGGGGACTTCCTATATACCCAAAGGTGTGTGGAAGTGAGATTCTGTCTACAAGTACTGTCTAATGTGGTACTACTCAAATGGGTACCAACATGGGTTTCTAACAGTGTGAAACCATGTGTATTTCTTGTGTCCATTCTTCACCAACCACAATTTTACTCGCTTAATGACAAATTTTGTATCATTTAAAGTCATTGGAACACGTCTCTTTAAAATAAAAATGAACATGTTAACCACAAAAAAGCTCTTAAAATCACCATAAAATACCTTGTGAAAAAACTGTAACTTCCACAAGAAATATATCATAAAATATAACGAGTCAAAATTTGAAAATTTTTCCACATGTATTTCATCGTGTCAACTCGGGATTTTGAAAATTTTAGTCCGAAACTTCATTGAAAAAAAATACAGTGAAAAAGCCAAGATAATTGATTTTAGGATTCATCACAAACCTTGTCTTCCATGGACTATATCTCTGAAAGTATAGCGAACCAGAACCTGAAATTTTGGCCACCTATACTGTGACATTTCTCCTCAGCCTCCACACAATTTCTCTTCTTGAAACTTCCCCCAAAAAAATTAAAGTGGAAATTCCAAGTGACTCGTTTAAAACTGATTTCAGGATGAGTCAAAAACCCTATTTTCCATAGGATGTATCTCCATAAAAAGGCTCTTAAAATCACCATAAAATACCTTGTTAAAAAACCGTAACTTCCACAAGAAATATATCATAAAATATAATGAGTCAAAATTTGAAAAATTTTACACATGTATTTCATCGTGTCAACTTAGGATTCTGAAAATTTTAGTCAGAAACTTCATTGAAAAAAACTTCAGTGAAAATGATTGATTTCATGATTCATCACAAATCTTGTCTTCCATGGATTATATCTCCGAAAGTATAACGAACCAACACTTGAAATTTTGACCACCTATATTGTGACATTTCTCCTTAGCCTCCACACAATTTCTCTGCTTGAAACTTCCCCCCCAAAAAATTAAAGCGGAAATTCCAATATGACTTGTTTAAAACTGATGTGAGGATGAGTCAAAAACCCTATTTTCCATAGGATGTATCTCCGAAAGTATAACAAACTAGAACTCAAAACTTTTACCAGACGAACCGTGATATGTCTCCTAAGTAACCTCCAAATTTCGTTTTCTAAAGTGTCCCGGAAAAAAGAGTTATAATGAAAATGCCAAAATGACTCGCTTGAAACAACAAAACATTAGGATTGATGCTCTTGATACCAAATATTATGAACCAAGCGCCTTGACAATGATTAAAAGTCAATAAATACCGTTCACTTCCAGAGGGAAATCTCCTCTTAGACAAAATAAGATGATCCTAAGACTAGGTCTCCTTGGTGTATATATATATAATACAATTATAATGAAAGGGTACAATGAAATGTTCCAACCGACCTACTAATATAACAAAAGAAATGTAATTAACTCAATATCTAGGGCTTATTAAGGGGTTTTATGTTTAACATGGGGCTTTGCCTAAGGCTTAACAACCAATTACAAGTCCTAGGTAACTTGGATGGAATAATACCCACTACCCTGTTTGTGGTAACTTAACCAAACAAAAGTTCTTGTGTCAATGGTTCATCCTTTGAAGGTCGTTTCACTTGGATAAGTGGGCCACATATGGTACCTAGCCTCTTCCAAAGAATTTTGATGCTTTTATTAAATTTTTTAAAAATGTTTTGTCAATGCTCAAGTTAAAAATATCATAATTGTCCTTGAGATCCATAATGCTTACATCTCATAAATCCTCACATGGATGTAAACTCGGTTGCGTGGGACTTTCTCTCCCTCAAACATGCATTACTTAGGCCCGAAATCCTCTCATGTTGCTGCCCAAAGGACCACATCTGCTGCTACCCAAAGGGCCACCACTACAAAAGGTCAGCCATAGGTTTCTCATGATCACTGATGGAAAATGTTTCAATTTTATTTGCTCTTTTTGTCTATGTCATCTAGGTAGCTATAAGATAGTCTTAGTTAAACAGTTGTATAAGCATGCTAAGACATATGTTTTCCTAGTTTTAAGACATATAAACAATTTATTAGCCTAGTTTCCCCATTGGAGTAGGTTCTTTTTGACGCCCATAGACTGTCACAGTCTCCTAAAACTAGACTTAATATACTCTGTATATTTTGTCAATAGTTAATACAATCTTACTTACAAAAAAAAAAAATACCACAATTGTTTTGACAAGGCATTCAATACCTATAAATATCATACACCATGATAACAAAACTTTTAGTGCTTTTATTTAAGTTTAAATAAATCTCTTGGAAAAAAAACACAAAAGTTTTGTCAATGTTCTAGTTAAAAATATCACATTTGTTTTGACAACACATTCAATACCTATAAATACAATACACCTTGACAAGCACTCATGGCGAACATTTTATTGCTCACTTAGTGATTGACCATGTTACAGTGGAATATGAACTTTGACTAAATAAAAGAAGCATACTGTCACTAAATAACTTTGGTTTTTTTAGTATTACACTAAAATTTATCAAATCCGAAAAAGTAAATAAAATAAAAATCAATTTCAAACTTGAAAAACATTTTATTTCTTTTTGCACAAAAAATGCATAACAATAAGTCATGACAAAAATAATAAGTCACTTTAAAAATCTAAATATCAAGATCCAATATTTAAAATAACATTATTTGTAAAGCATAAAATAAAATATTCATTGTGACTTTGTAAATAAAATACCAGAATATAATAAATAAATAGTTTATATTAACCCAAATTTTTAATAATTGATCTTATGAGACTTTCCATCCAATACTTTATCCATGTAGTACATAGGCTTTAGTTATCTATTCATATTAAACAAGAGGAAATAAGAGAAGAGATGTCAAAGGTTAGGGAAGCAAGGGATGAGGGCAAAAGGGCATGGCTGTTCAAAGGCAAAGTTGTTATTGCCTTTTTTGGTCCTCATTCTAAAACAGGACAAGAAGGTGGTAACCAAAAAGCAACAACAAATTCATTAGCAGAAAACTATGCAACAAGGCCAGTATGGGCAAATAGGAGTAAAGACTCAACTGAGTCTTGTAGGCCAAAACAAATAGCAATAAGAATATACCCAAGTTTCCTTCAGACTAGTTTGTTGGAACTACAGAGGTTATCCTTGGAGGCGGGCGCCTGGGTTAGGACCTATTGCGGAAGATAGAAACATAACTTGTCTATTGGAAACACATGAGCATGAAGGGTGCAAGACACCTTTGTTTGAAGGGTATGTGAAGATGGCAGTGTGGAACAAGGCAACTGAGAATGTTAAAGGACACAGGGGTATCATGTTCTTAGTGAGGAAAAAAAAGGTCGTCTCACTCAATTAGAAAGAGAAGACTCAAATAAACAATTCATTTGGTTTAAAATATTAGAAAATGGTAACACCATTAAAATTGCAGCATGTTATTTTGCCCCACAAGTTTCAAAAACTTACAAAATTAGAGGGCTTGACCACAAAGACCCCTTTGCAACATTAAAAAACGATACTGCAGCGTACTCTCAACTAAGTGAAGTCCTTATAGTGGAGGATTTCAATGCTAGGATAACAAGTGAACAAGCTAGTATTCTTCACTGTAAGGAAGATTGCAATCCCATTTGGCTTATAGAAGAAAGAAATCATCAGTGGACAAGAGTTTCATAGGAAAACAAAAGTTGCAACCTTTTTGGGGAGCAACTGCTTACTCTATGTGGGGCATTTGACTTAGTCATTTGTAATGGGTTCGCTAAATGGGCGAATTCTGGTAATTTCACATGCAATACCCTACAATGGAGCAAGTGTAGTAGACTATGCAATTTGCTCGCATGGCTTGTGTGAGAAAATAGAAGAAGTTTTGATTGGTTAACAACTGTGGGAGTTGAAATCTGATTATATACCGATCTATTTAAGTTTCACTTGCGCTGAACAACAACATGGGACAAAAACTCGATGCATTCAACAACCTCCTTCAAAGGGCATAATTCTTTTGACTAAAAAGAACTGTAACACCTTCAAGATAGCGCTAGAGAGGCTACTTAACACGGAGGAAATTCCGTCCCAGGGCCTCCACAGTCTTGAGTTAACAAAGTTAATTCAAAGTGCACTTACAAAATGCAAAAGAGCAAAAAATAGGAAATCTAAAACAAATTGCTTTCCGGTTAATGCTTGGGCAAAAAATAGGAAATCTAAAACAAATTGCTTTCCGGTTAATGCTTGGTTTGATGAGGAATGCAAAACAACAAAGAAAACTTTGAAAGAGTCAAACATAAAAGCCTACAAACAAATTGTAAGAAAGAAAAAAGATGATTTCATGATCTCAAGGTGGGAGGAATTAATTTTCTTGGGGAAATTAACCCCAAGTTATTTTGGAAGGAACTTCAAACGAGAAAGAAACAAATTGAAAATAATATCACAACTTATCAATGGTTCGAGTATGCAAAGCAACTTTATGAGCAAGATCCTAAGGTTGACCCTGTTGAACAATTGAGAGGGGGGCGGGGGGTGAATCAGCTGTTACAATGCTTAAATAATTATGCTTATTTTAAACTCTTTACAAATCACTCAATGACAATCACAATAATGCAGGGAGGTAAGCAATAGAATATACAACATCAATCACACATATGAAATATACAGAGACAGATATTTCCTGAGGAAACCCATAAAGGGTAAAACCTTTTCTTCTTGATATGATAAGTAATCGTTATTTTCTTTACATTATCATACTTATGAGCTCCAACTGCTCTTGAGGCTACAACCTCTGTTTTGCAAGCTGCAACTTGCTGAGAGCACCAACTCTCTGTTTCTCCAACTGCTCTTGAGGCTACAACCTCTGTTTTGCAAGTTGCAATTTGCTGAGAGCACCAACTCTCTGTTTCTCCAACTGCTCTTGAGGCTACAATCTCTGTTTTGCAAGCTGCAACTTGTTGAGAGCACCAAGTCTCTGTTTCTCCAACTGCTCTTGAGGCTACAACCTCTATTTTGCAAGCTGCAACTTGCTGAGAGCACTAACTCTCTATTTTCTCTAGCACCCATTAAAAGGAAGCACCAACTCCCTGGTTTCTCTAGCACACACTAGAAGGAAGCACCAACTCCCTAAGTGTTCTAGCACCAACTGGATGGAAGCACCAACTTCCAGTCACACAGACACCGACCTGTATAATAGAGAACAACAATTCTCCCTTGCACCACCCTGCCACCCTGGTTTTTCTGGCTGCAACCAGATGGACGCTAACTCCCTGTGTTCAAGCACCCACTTGAAACTCTAAGGACACTAGTCCTCCCTACCACCCTGAAATATAAATCTTTGCTTTCTTGAATTTATTACAGTGATACAACATTTATCTATGGCTTACCAGTCTCATCACTATTCTGCTACACTGCTCTGCTTTGCCTGCATCAATGTCTCTCTGCTTGCCCCACTTGCGTTTTCTGTTCTCCTTTATTTTATGCTTTATGTGCCATCTCCATTCTATGCGCTATGCCTCTTTTGTACATTTCAGCTGCTGCCCATAACATGTTTTTTCCCCGTGTGAAATAACTCTCAATAGAACCAACCACCTCTTCTCTGTTTTGCTTATATTTATCATGCCCAGTCCTCTGCCAGATCAAACACATAACTCTTCGTCCCCTCTGGCGATTACACTCACTCTGTTCTTCATCCATGACCATTATGCCGAGACTCTTTGGCTTCTCTGGCAGCTACCGTCTTCAATGCTTTTTCATCTGTCAATCATCTCTATGATGAGTCTTCATTCCACTAACATATACCTTGAGACTCTTCAGCTTCTCTGACAATCACCTTGCAGCCTCTTCGAATTCTCTGGCTGAAACCATCGGTGGTTTAATAGCAGTTACAATTAGTTCGTCTTTAGCAGTTACTGAGAGAACCTTCGTGCGCTCATCCCTTTGGCGCTTTTTCCTTTCATGAGAAAACTACACAGTGGGTGTTTAGCTTTTCTGGCCAAGCCCCTTCCTTTCACATGACCATCGACGATGACCGTATGCCTAACCAATAGTCATTTCGTGATTTCGCATTTCGGGTGATCAACTGTGAGTCACCTTGGTTTTCCTGACTTGCGAAACTCCGAAATGGAGCCTGGCACCGCTAGCTGTGATTAGGGGCAAAGCACGAGGGTGCTTCGCGATTTCGCATATCGCGACCTCCTGTTGTGAGTTGCTTCCAAACTCATGATACGTGAAACTCTGAAATGGATCCCAACAACGCTAGCTCCTTCACTTCTCTTCCTCTGATGTGACCACAAGCTATGATCAGGAGTCAAGCAAAAGAGTGCTTCACGATTTCCCATATCACGAACTCCTACTGTGAGTTGCCTCCAAACTCTCAATACGCGAAACTCCGAAATGACTTCATATCAGATCAATAGTCGAGGTCTCTCTCTCTGATCGATGACTGTGATCAATATTGTGGACTCTGACTTCATATTAGATCAACGGCCCAAATCCTTGGTGATCAGACGACCCAGATCATTTTGCAACTTCGCATATCGCGAGTTCCTACAACTCTCACCTTTGACTTCTCCAGTTCGCGAGTCAGTGAAATGCTGATCTCTCGCCACATGTCCTCTGGATCTAATGACCCAGATCATTTCGTGGAGTTGTTGGATGGCTCTTGCCCATTATTCTCTTCACAGTTATACTGGATCTAACGACTGCTAGTCCTACGCGCTTTAATCTGGCGGCTGAGGTCTAATCTCCTCCTCTGCGCACTCCTCCTATCTGTACTCTGATCTAACGACCATAAGGTATTCTAGATTGGTGATCTAACGACCGCTGTCACTCCTCCTGAGCTTTGGCTTTCTCAAATCTCTAAGTGTCAAAGGCCACGACCTTTTATCCTTCTGCGAGCCTTGATGACTTGGACCTCGTTTGCGTTTCTGGGAACGCTATTTCTCCGGAGCTTTGGTAATGGAATTCATCTCAGCCCTAGCACCCACTTGCGCTCTACGTGCAATGCTGCGCTATTCCTTCTCAGCGTCTCGACCTTGTTCTTCTGTGTCTTCGCTGCTGGCGGTTGTTCTTGCCATGTACACTCTGTTTGTAAACCTGCCATCATCGATGTTGTTCTTGCCATCAATGACAAGCACACTCTGCCCGTAAACATGCCAACAATCTCCCCCTTTGGCATTGATGGAAACCTTGAATGGCTGCACTATTCTACTTAGACCTTTAACTGTAGCATACACCTTTTCTCCCCTTTTGACATCAATGTCAAAGAAAACATGTTCCCCCTGAGCTGTTGCAGTATTTTTTGGAGGTATCAGATATTCAACCAACACATACTCCCCCTTACATAATGGACTCTCTTAAGTTGATAATGGGGCCACGCCCAACTCTGACATAGATACTCAAACTGAGCTTGTGCAAGCGGTTTTATGAAGATACCAATAATCTGATCTTTGGATGGAATATAATGCACATAAACCACAAAGTTGGTTACTTGTTCTCTCAAGAAGTGATACTTGATGGGTATATGCTTGGTCTTGGAGCGAAAGACAGGATTCTTTGACACACTAATTGCACTGGTATTATCACAATGAATTGTGATCGGTGCAGCCTATTTTACCTCCAAGTCTGCAAGTGTCTGAATCATCCACAATACTTGGGTACAGCAAGTGGCCGCTGCAATGTATTCAGCTTTTGTAGTTGACAAAGAAATGGAACCTTGCTTCTTTCTCAACCATGATACAAGGGAATCTCCTAAGAAGAATGCACCTCCACTCGTGCTTTTCCTTTCATCCACGTAGTTAGCCCAATCAACATCTGAATAGACTGATAGTTGAAAATTTTGATTCCTAGGATACCATAGGCCATAGTCCATTGTTCCTTTCAAGTATTTGAATATTCTTTTGACAACTAACAAATGACTTTGTTTAGGTGTGGCCTGATACCTTCCTACCAGTCCAACAACATGCATTATGTCTGGACGAGATGCTGTGATGTACAATACGCTGCCTATCATAGACCTATATGAACTCTAATCAACATCAGATGAGTCATCATCCTTGCTTAACTTACATCCAATGACCATAGGTGTGCTCATAGGTTTAGAATCTTCCATTTGAAACCTTTTCAACATTTATCTTAGATATTTTTCTTGAGAAAGAAATATTCCTTCAGACTTCTGAGTAATTTGTAGGCCAAGAAAAAATGACAGTTCCCCTATCATGGACATTTCAAATTCAGATTGCATGGCAGAAGCAAACCATTTTACCAGTGAAACATTATTACTACCGAAGATGATGTCATCTACATAGACCAACACAATGAGAAAGTCATTACCCTTTGTTTTGATATATATATTGTTGTCAACTGTTCCTCTCTTGAACCCTTTGTCTTGAATATATGTATCCAGTCTATGATACCAAGCACAAGGAGCTTGTTTCAACCCATATAAGGCTTTCTTCAGCTTGCAGACAAAGTCATGGTTATCTGATAGTTGGAAACCCTCTGGTTGTTCCATATAGACTTCTTCTTTTAGATCTCCATTTAGAAAAGCTGACTTGACATCCATTTGATAGACTTTAAACTTCTTATGACAAGCATAGGCAAGAAACATTCTAATAGCTTCTAATCTTGCTACAGGCGCAAATGTTTTATCAAAGTCTAGTCCTTCTATTTGAGCATATCCTTTGCAGACCAATCTAGCTTTATTTCTTACAATATTTCCTTGCTCATTCATCTTATTTTTGTAGACCCATTTTGATCCTATTACATTTTTATCTGCTGGCCTAGGAACGAGTTCCCAAGTGTCATTCTTTTCAATCTGGTCCAGTTCCTCATTCATTGATTTTAACCAATTTACGTCTTTACTGGCCTCATTGAAGTTCTTGGATTCCACCATGGATATGAAGGCTATATGTGATTGCTCAATGTTTTTTATTATCCTTCTCCTGGTTTGTACACCTTTGTCTTTTTCACCAATTATCTGACTTGCAGGATGATTCTTTTGAGTAATTCTAGAGGAAGAATTTGATGCTATCTGCTGATTTGAGTTTGCCTGAGTATTTGCATTTTCATCTGACTCGGAGTCTTCTTGTTCTGATTCTTGGATCTGTTCAGCTTCGACTTCATCTATATCCTCTATTGTAGATTCAATATTGTTCACCTCTCTTACTGGAATTCCTTCATCAACTTTTATGTCAATACAATCAACCAATTTATTCAGCCTCTTATTATAACATCTATATCCTTTACTGTTTGTAGCATACCCTAAGAAGATGCCTTCATCAACCCTGTCATCATACTTGCTAAGGTTCTCATTATTATTTTTTATGTAGCACTTACTCCCAAAGACTTTGAAGTGTTTGATTGAAGCAGGTCTTCCATACCACAGTTCAAAAGGTGTCTTGTCACTGTGTGGTCTGAGGTGGGCTTTGTTAAGAACATGGACTACTGTGTGTATCGCTTCTACCCAGTAGGTTTGACCAATGTTCTTCTCATTCATCATTGACCTGGCCATTTGTTGCACGGTTCTGTTTTGCCTCTCAACTACTCCATTTTGCTGTGGAGTTCCTGGGATTGTGTATTCTCTCTTGATCCCATTTTTATCATAGAATTCCTTAAAATCACTTGACATAAATTCTCCTCCTCTGTCTGATCTTACTACCTTTAACCTCTTACCTATTTGATTCTTAGTTAAAGCCTTAAATATTTTAAATTTCTCAAATGCTTCAACTTTTTCTTTGAGAAAAACAACCCAAGTAAGTCTGGAGTAATCGTCAATGATCAACATAAAGTAGTTTTCCTTCCCTGTGCCTTCCTGTCTTGATGGTCCACATAAATCCATATGAATTAATTGGAGTGGTTTCTCTGTTGAAGTAGAGCTCTTGGATTTAAACTGAGTCTTGGTTAGCTTTTCTACTTGGCAGGATTTACACACAGAGTCTTGTGGCTTTGATAATCTTGGAAGATCTTTTACTGCCTCAAGATTTTTGAGCTTGATTAAGTAGTCAAAGTTTAGATGTCCAAGCTATGCCATAACCATCTTTCATCATGTTTGCTTAGATGACACTCTTCTCTATCTACTTTCAACACATATACATTATTATCTGTCCTTATGCCTTTAGCCACCACTTGTCCTGAGTTTACAAACTTTATCTTGCAATCCTTGGAAGTGAACAATACTTCACATCCTCTGTCACACATTTGACTTACACTTAGCAAATTATGTTTCAACCCATCTACAAGCAGAACATCCTGGGGTTTTCTTTTACCATTACTCAAACTCACCATCCCTTTACCCTTGATTTTACCAGGAGCATCATTTCCAAAGGTTACATTTCCTGATTTGCTTTCACTTAGAGACAAAAACTTACTTTTGTCTCATGTCATATGTTTGGAGCACCAACTGTCAATATACCAGGGGTTCTTTTGTCTTTGAGTTGACAACACTAATCCACACTTGTCATATTCTTTCTTCTTCCAACCCTTAACGTTTTCAGTAGAAGGAGTAAAATCTGATTCATAGTTCCGTAAGCGACAATTTACAGCTTTATGTCCATAATTATGGCATGTGTAACATTTTGGTTCATTGAATAAGGGATCATAACGGTTGTTATGCTTAACTTGTGTCCTTTTCCCAACCATCACATGATTTGCAGTCTGTGATTGTTTGTTACTTGACTGTCTCATTCTTTGTTGCGGAAGATATCTATTCCTCGAGTGTTTTGATTGCTCATATCTAAATCTTAAAGAACAATTTACAGCTTTGTGACCAAAGTTAGAACAGAAAAAACAATATCCATAGAAAAATCCTTTGTACCTGGAAAATGGATGTCTTCTTTGAGCAGGTCAATTTCTTTGTTCTACAGATTTAGTTCTGGCACTTTTTCTTTCACTCTTCCTTGGCGACTGATTATCTTCCTCTGTTTCTCCATATTTGTTGTTGTCAATGAATGTAGACTTGACAAACTTTATGGATTCTTTGTTGCTTGGATGACTACAACTTGATCCTTCTTCATAACCCCA
>ML798817.1:216568-238603 GCA_009831015.1 Picea engelmannii
AATTAAGAAAAATACCTCCAACATCTTTCCAGTATAAATTTCCATCCATAATACAATATTTCAATGCCTTTAGTTTTAAGAATCTAGCTTTAGTCTTAGTTAGACCAAGAGGAGATTGTAAATTATGCAAGCCAAAAATGAGGTTTGCATACTAGAGAGAATTCAAGAATACCTCTCTGACATGTGGAGTTTCCATCTCTTCCTGTTCATCAATTGCAACTAAGAAGTTTATGTCCAATGCATGAAAATTTGATTCAACCATCAATTTGGCCAAACCCCGACCTTTGATCAGTTTCGCTGGTTTGATTTCTATGTCATATTATAGAATCACAACTATCCACTTCCCTCTCCTAACATCAGGGTTATCCTGAGTCAGGATATCCTTCACCATTGCATTTGGAACATAGGCAATAATATGAGAATGGAGAATGTAAACTATACAATATTTTATTGCTTTTACCAGAGCAAAAGCCTGTTTCTCCATTATATTGTAGTTCAGTGCAACGTCTCTCAATGACTTGCTGAAAAAGGCTATTGGTTGTTCATGCCCTTCACTGTTTTTCTTCAATAAAAATGTTGCAATGGTGTGTTCAGATGCAAAAGAGAACAAATAGAAATCCTTAGTGTAATCTGAACTGATCAATACAGGGGCTTGTGTAAGTGCATGTTTTACTTGCTCAAAAGACTACCTGGATTCAATGTTCCATTTTATTTTGGTATCTTTTCTCAACATATTTGTAATGTTCCTGAGGATTTTTGCCAAATTGGGTATGAATCTTCTCAGAAAATTTATTTTGCCAATGAATGATTGCAACTCTTTAATGTTCCTAGGGTGGTCTAATTTCTGTATGGCTTCTATTCTGCTGGGGTCTATCTTAATTCCATCTTTAGAAATTATATGTTCCAAAATATTGCCGTCTTCTAAACCAAAAAGAGTTTTCTTGGGATTCAATGAAATCCCAAACTTTGTGCACTTCTCAAACACTCGCATGAGGTGTTGTAAATGTTCCTCATCTGATTTGGAGTAGACAATAACATCATCCAAATATATGAGTATAAACCTACCAAGCTCATCCACAAAGGCAATGTCCATTGCCCTCTGGAAAGTGGCACCAACATTCATCAAACCAAAGGGAATTTTCACATACATGAAAGTTCCCCAGGGTGTGATGAAAGTTGTTTTTTCCTGGTCATCTGGGTGGACAAGGACTTGGTTATAGCCCGAAAAACCATCTAGTAAAGAGATCCTACTGGCCCCAACTACCTTTTGTAATATGTGATCCATTTTAGGTAGAGGATAGTTGTCTTTGAGGGAAACCTTGTTTAGATTTCTGAAATCAATGCAAATCCTGATTTCACCAGTCTTCTTTCTGGTAGGAACCAAATTGGAAATGCATTTTGAAAATCTTAAGAGGACTATTATTTTGGCATCATACATCTTTTTAATCTCTTTTTCTATTAGGGGAAGTCACTTTGGATTGATTCTCCTAAGTGTCTGTCTGAAAGGTTTATGTTCTTCTTTTATTGGGACTTTATGTTGTATGATACTGGTGTCGTAAGCTTTTAAATCCTCATAGCTCCAGGCAAAGACATCTACAAATTCTTTGCACATATCGATATTTTTCTGCTTTTTCTCTGGAGGTGAAGATTTAGATAGTTTAATCATTTTGGGTTTTTCCTCTGTTCCTATATTACATTCCTCGACCTCTCTCCCAGTGGGTTCTATTTTTGGATTTTTTTCTACGTTGTTGAAATCAAACAGGTCTTCTAAAGGAACTAACCCTCTAGGTAAAATGTTATTATTCAATTGTAAAATGTCTGATTCTTCATATTTTTCATTTATTTCATCTGAATCTACTTTATTTACACTATCATTTTCTAAATCTGGTTTATTTACACCATCATTTTCCGATTCTGATTTATTTACACCATCTTCATCGTTATCTAAATAAATATTTTTACACTCAAAATCATTCTTAGACTGTAAGAAATCTTCAATTTGTTCATTGTTGCCAAATACTTGCTAGTACCTAATGTTATCTGGAACAATTGGTCTACACTTCACCTCTACTGTACATTGGCGATTGGGATGGAAAGGTATTTTTCACGTGGCCGCTGAAGTAGCCAATCCATTTGCAAGTATATTCTGGCCTCTGGGCATTACCTGCAAGTCAATTTCAGTGAAACATTGTAGAAAATATAAAACAACATTTCTATAAGCTCTCAGTCTAGGTTGTTTTGCAGAATACTCACCTTTAATTTGTTTAATAACCAGTTCAGATTCACCTCTTACCATAATCTTTTTGGCACCATGTTTTTTCAACAACTTCAGGCCGAGCATCAATGCTTCATACTCAGCTATGTTATTGGTGCAATGAAAATTTAATTTGTAGGAGTGAATTTCAGAATACTTGGCTTTATGATTATGTATCCACACCCCAGCTCCAGCTCTCTCTTTGCTCACAGCTCCATCAAAATCCATACTCCAGAGAGGTTCAAGTGTTTCATCACTTTCTGTTGTCACAACTTTACTTTCCTTAGTGATTACTTGATTTTCCTCTGGTCTAGATGCACCATCTTCTAATTGTGCAATTTGATTATCCAAGTCGCCATCATTATACAAAATGAAGGAGTCTAGGTCCGAGTGAACATAGTACAAAGGATAGTTGTGCGGCTTTTCTTGACTACTGACCATGTACTTCATCATAGTCTCTCTGTACAATCTTCTCTATTGTCCAAATACATGTATGGTGGCATAAGACATATCTAACTGCAAAGTGTCCTTTAACTTAGCACCCTAATACCTGGATAACAACATACCATATTTCAGAGGAATGTTTGCAACCACGATATCCATGACCATGCTCTTAGCTGGGATTTGTGCCAGGGTAATACAAAGATATTTAATCAGACCTATGCATTTAACCTTGTTGAGTCAAAGGAGTATAAATCCTTATAAGGCCTGGTAATGTCGATACCCAACTTCTAGATCACAGCCTTGGGAATGAGATTGTGAGAAGCACCAGAATCCAGCATAATGTTGTGTAATGTTTTGTCATGAATATTTAGGCTGATATAGAAAGGGGGAACAAAACCATTATCAATTTTCCCCTCCACTTCGGGACTAAAAAGTAGCTCAGGTTGATCATCTGCAACATTTACAGTATTTGTACGTACTACTGGTTCAATGTTTAATTCTTTTGTTCCTATCTTTGGTTCAATGATCAATTCTTTGATCACCTACGACCTGTAAGAATTTTTTCTCATTAATTCTGATAGGGGAATAAGAATCTTCAATTTGGCCAATTCACCTTCTAAGATGAAAGTAGTAGAAGTTTTGCTTTGGCTTTGAGAATCAAGTTTATCAGCCACAATTTTCTATGCAGTAGCATTAGGCCATATCTTGGATGCAACCTTAGTTTGAGCTATTCTTGGTGAAGTTTCAGGAGTCTTCTTTGCAGAGGTCTCTGTATTCTTCTTTTTAGGACCTTTCTCGGGAGTAGCATCTGAGGGTTTCTTTGCTTCAACAACTTTCTTAGCTTGGTTATCATTAGACTTCTTGCTTCTTAAATTGTATTGTTTTTGGAATTCCATTATGACATTCTCGAAGGCCGACTGCTCAAATTCTTGCTCTTCCTCTTCCTCATTTACCTCTTTCTGTGAAAGTAAAAACTGCTCTTGTTCTTCCTGAGTGAGAAAAATAGATTCGTTGTCATTAACCCCCATAAGGTTTATGTGAAGGTCGTGCAACTCCTCAATTATATCCTCCCCTTCATTAGCATAGTTTTCTTGCAGAGGTGGTCTAATCTGCTGATCAAGACCTCTCTCTTCCCCCTGTTTGATCTGGGGAGGGTTCCTTATGAAATTTGGATTTCGGATCTGAGGAGTAGGTTGATTCTCCTTGGGTGGATTTCTGTCAGCGATGGTTATCCTTTCCATAATTATCTCCATAGTTTTGAATATGGAATCTAGTTTAGCATCCGAAGAAGAAGTGGAAGGCTCTTCTTTGATTGTAACCCTTCTTTCTGTTCTTTGCCTGGTTCTTCTGGCTAATAGATTTGCTTCCACACTCACTTCACTTTTCTGCATGTTTTCTAGGGTGACATAATTCCTTTGCCTTAGTTAGTATGACATATCAACATCAAATCCATCAGGGAAATTGATTAAGGCCAAACCTTGGGGAGGCTTGATATCAACAGGAATTGCATTATAGAGATTGTTGAAATGAATGCAGTAATCCTGCACATTTTCGCCTTGATTCCTTTTAATATTTTCGTATTTTGATAAGGTCTAGACAGGGTTTTTCTTCAGCTCCCATCTATCGAGAAAACTTTGCTGAAAAGAAACAATTTCAACTATGGTAGCAGGGTGTAAAGCTTTGAACCATTTTTTGACTTCTCCGGTTAAACTTTGTGCAAAATGTCTCATTTAGACGTTTGCTTCATCGACTTCCTGCAAATCAAAGTAATCATTCATCTTATCAACATGTTGTTGTGCATTAATAGGTCCAGTACCATCAAACTGAGGAAGTCTGGTTTGATAATCCTAGGGCATGGCATGTAAGGGAGCGACCAACACCAAGGGAGCATATCTCGTTGCCATGATTGGTGGAGGAGGCTGAATAACAACTTGTGTGATTGGAGGAGAAGTGAAAGAAGATGTAGAATATGTAAGGCTGGGAGGGATGGAGTGAGCTACTTGAGGTTTGACAAAAGTTGCAGCAATAGTCAAGGAAAAAATTTCAACTGACTGTTGGAAGTGGGATTTGTACAAAGCTTGATCAAGATTCTCTACTAGATCTTCTAATTTGTCGAACTCTTGAAGAAACCGTTCATCAAAATTTTCTCTGGGAGAAAGTATTTCAGGGGTCCTAGGTTGTAGGATGGTTTGATCTAGGACTGTTTCATTTACAAAGCTGTCAGACTTGGTTATGAAAAGGCTTTGCTCAAAGGATATGTCAAACTCAAGATCCTAGATAGCGACAAGCTTCTCTGGTCGAGAAGTGGACCTATGAAGAGGACTGTGACTCCCATAACCTTCTACAATGTTTCTTTTGCTGAGTAACTTTTCTGGATTGTCTACTGTTGTTGTAGGTTCTGGATCAAGGTGATATCTAGTGTGGATTCTTTTAGGAGCCAAAACTTTAAATTTTAGGAAATCTAAACTAATATATACAAACTTCAACAACCTCTGAACATTTATCTCTTTGTAAGATAGATTTATGATTTGTTCAGAAATAAAGTTTTCTTTATCTAGGGAAAATAAATCGTAGGATGGAAAGTTTTTTCAGTTCCCCAGTACGGTCACCACCATGTTAGCACTCTGTAAATTCCCAGAGGTTGTCCAGGGTAGAAGAAATTTAACAGAGGTAACTTACCCAACCACTTCAAAACTGGGATCTAGCTCTGCTAGTTTCAGAGAGGGATCTCTCTGCAAGACTTAGATATGTTCGGGTTTTATATGTTAGGCTAGTTAAATTAATATAAGTGTGTTGTTTTGTTTTATAAAGATGGCTGAAAATATTGCTTACACATCCATTGGGATATGGGGTTTGTGTTAAGGATTGAGATCAGAAACATATTTTATTAGGTTTCTTCATAGGGCAAGATAATAACCATGTTGGATCTTTTAGAATTAAAATGATGGAAAGATAGAAACATGTGAGATAATCAATCACAATAAAGAATCATTCACACATTTCTTTATTACAATATCAGAAGAATAACATTCATATTGTTAAAAGCCAGAAACAGAGTATTCGAGATAAATTCTGCACTTAAACTTCTTTTAAATGATTAGATTAGAAAACAAAATTATAACGAAGTAAGATAAAACATTTAGCAAAGGAAAGTAAACATCACCAACATCAACATGCAATAATCCTGTGAATCATCCTTTTTATTACTGGTAGATCTCTTAATTTTTTTTTACAGATACAACTCACTTGGGCATAAAGATCATTGCATACACTGTGCGATATTCATGATGTGTTTCAAGTGCTCCATTTCGTGAGGTCATTTCTATATCAATATTTCCTGAGCTACAAACAACTAAAAGAAAATTGAACAAAGTCCATGGACATAAAAAACTATCATTGCATACATTGGTTGTCTGTTTCTCTCATTTGATGGTGTTATAGGATGTACAAGAAAATAGGTATTTTTCAGATCTATCTTCATCGAGTGAGGGAAATTCAAGTACAATAGAGGAAAGTGAGACATCTAGTAGGTCTAATAGGTGGAGATCAACTAGAGGTGAGAAGATCAAAATAAAATTCCATAGATGCATGGAATTATTTCGTGCTAAAGCGGGGTCATGTTCTTATGATGGTGATAGCATAGACGACATTGAGGTTCTCTTGAGGTACAAACATATAGTGAAACGATGGGTACCCAAGGATCTTCCTGAAATAAACACTGATTTTTGTGTAAAAAAAAGGATATACCAGATTGCTCCATTGTCATTACATGGTTTGGGGATATTTTCCATGGATGGAATAAAGATATGTTACAATGGATTAGCTGAATTGATGGAGTATTTCAGACCCTGTTATATCTACAAAGATTGGATATGACTAGTCCAATATAGAAAAAGTATGCAAAGATATGGCATGGCTACAAATTATATACAACTAAAATACAATGATCAAAATAAAGGATCAACTATATATATTAACGGAAGGCCAAAAGCAACGAGGAATATTGTAGGGTTTATAAACAATACACGGCCCATGACCACAAATAAGCAACCTAATTGCGTATTTGAGGGGCGTGAAGGAAACCGTGTATTCGTATGTGCAATAAAATCAATAGTTGCAGGGGAAGAGTTATTGATTGATTACAATTTGAATCGAATAGATACAGACGTTGCTATTATGGGGGCAATACATATACTATTTTACCCAACCTGTAAGCAATGAATCATATATTTTATGATTTTCATTATGTTCTTTAGTCACTCTTTACTTTGATGTTTTTAGCATGCCATGTTTTTGTCCCATGCGTATTCATGAACTAACTTTATTTCTCATACACTTGAATTTATTATATTTGTTCTAATTCTAATATAATCTTGTCACAGGGTGAAAGGGGGATGGAAACAACCTCAAAGAATTCCACAGATCCTCTTGAGGATGTGGTTACCGAGGAATTTTTTTTTCCTCCACGAACCCAAAGCAAACAATAATGAAGATTGTGAGAAAAGAAAACATGGGATTCCATTCTTTAATTCAGATTTAGCTGTAGACACAAGAGACAAATGAAAGAATTGATGCCTTGATGGATATAATTGAACGCTATGGGGTAAACCAGATCTTTAATCATCCCATTTTTTAATTCTAGATTTCAATTTATATACACTTATAAGTCCTTCATTAAAAACTCTTTACTTTTACATGATTTTTTACGGACTTTTGATCCCCAGGGTGAGACTACAGAGGCCGATGTTGGTACCAACGCCATTGCTACACCAACACAACATCATACGGGTAAACCCCCTAGGGTCGGTGTTGATGTTGGTACTACGCTAGTCACTCAGACTGGCACACTCCCCAGGGTCGGTGTCGGTACTACACCTGACCCTGACCAACACATGCCAGAATCTGCATGACATGTTGTGGATGCATAACATGGCATTACACATTTCGAAGCATGCTTTCCTGTATCTTCCTGTGTCACTAGCACACGAACACTACCAGTTACCTTTTTGGTAGAAAATGAGTCCATCCCTATGAAAATAGAGAAGATTCCAGGTATTTAAGCTGTGATTTAATTGTTATGTACAATCTATTTGAAATTTATGTATAATGTACGATTATTTTAAACTAATTATAATATCATTTTGTAGGAAACGATTCATTTTATAGACACATGGATGACATGGCCTTGGATATCTTTGGGCCCACCATACACACAATGTGGAATTCCCAAAGTTCCAAGTTAAAATATGAGTTCATTAAGAAGTTGGTTGGCCTGTTCGGTGAGGGTACCTTCAATAAATATGGAGTCTCCTCAAAAGCAGGCACACATTTAAAATATCCGAGGGACCAATATATGATTCATCTACAAAGGAACCCTAGGTATGAGCATCCTCCAATGATTCCTAAGAGGGAGTGGAAGGCCCTACAAGACGATGCAAAGGAGAAGATGCTCTGAAAAGAAGGAAAGACACCACCTGACTCATGAAGGTATGAGAAACTACTAATAATGTAATTATGATGCTTTATCGTCATTACAACATCTAATTACGTATTTGAAAATTTTCAATACAGGCTCCCAAACACATCCAAATCCACCAAGGCCAGGATAGAAAAACATGGGAAACACAGACTTGGCCCGGGTGGTTACTCGAAACTAGCCTTTCAAATTGTAAGTATAAAAAAATCAATTGCATCCAAATAGTACACTGTTAAATTTTTTAATTTAGTTGCACATAAGAAGCGAAAATCATGTTCTTGTGCAAAATTGTAGGGCATGGAGTACAAAGAAACTCCAACAAAGAAAGACCTCAATCTTTCTTTCACGCATGGATTTAAAGCTGTGGTTGAACGTAGAAAAATCTTGGGGGAAACACAACCTTCCGACACTCAAATCGACACTTGGGTAAATAAAATCAAGGAAGATTATTTATAGTTTATTACTTGTACCATCTATTGATTTTTGTTTTTGTCCATAATGTAATGTGTTTGTCTATTTTAAGCAGGAAACCAATGTAGAAACAAGTGTCCCCACTAGCGGAACACAATCTAGTAACAATGGAGTGATACACAATGAAGGTGAAGATATGGTCGCATCTCAAACAATTTTTCTTCCCTTCGCTACTCAATCAGGTAAAGATCACTCAATTGCTCTTTTTATTAATGAAATACTTATAATAATAATAATAACTTTGGATATCAATTTAACATTTCTTTCTTATTGCAGTTGATGATCGACACCCCCCCCTTGCAACATCCTGGATGTCGTGAGTACACGACCAGGGTGTCAATAAGACATGCAAAGGGAAAAATAACTAAAGGGGGAGAAGGATCTGACGAAATCCTTTTTGAATTCATGTAAAAAAAAAGAAACAAAAAAAGAAATGATTGTACTGGCTATGTAATACAAAACATCATGTACCTTATTCTATAAACATGTTTTTGATGATGAATGTTATATGTTAATGAATGAATGCTATGTGTTTCTTTATGAACATGTTGTTTTTCTTATAGTGTCTATGCATGAATATTAATGTGTTGCTTTCAATTATTTTCTAGTAGATAGATTGGGTACTAGGGAATTGAGAGTGATGTGAGGGGGGGGGGGGGGGGNGGGTGTGCAGGGGCCATAAGAGCTTCCACCTACACATGGTTGGCCCTGTTCACTAGAGAATAAATGATGATTTGGATAATCTTGGAGCATTCTTCCCTAAATCCAACAGAGCAACAACGAAGTCAATTTTGACTTCGCTGCTGCTCCATCAAAAGGAAGGAGGTTTGCTCCAAGTGTAGACTACTCCAATAAATTATTCTCGAATCCAAGAGGAGCTCATTCAGGTATTCATGCAATCAAGTCTTTTTAATTATTATTTAGTCATAAATTTTTGTGTTAATTTATTTTATTAATTTGTCGATATTTGTAGAACATCTAATGGAGGAGATCTATTGGAGCAACATTAAATGAATATCATACGAGGACAACCATCGAATATCCAGGTATTTGAGCTTTTATTTCATTTATAATTGTAATTTATTTGTATGATTTCTAATAAATTTATCAAGAACGTACTGTGGAAAAAGGGAAGGGTGCTCATTATATGAATTGGTTGGATTCAATGTTCCTTTGTTCATTATATGAGATTTTTTCCTCTGCAAGTAAGAATCGAACTATGTTGAATAACCCAAATATTGCATGGTATGTTTTTTGGGTGTATGTGGCCAGCATTGAAGGTGCTTGGTCATGGTTATAACTATTGCTTTGTTGCTTTGTGCATCTTCCCCAATGTTGTAGCTTGCACCTTGGTGAGTGATTTTGTTAAAAATCTCCACAACACCAGTGCATTTATTTCTCACTAACTCACACAAATGTTTAGTTGATGAGGCACAATGTGCATCACATTTGAAAACTGACAATATATACAAATAAAACCCCAATAATAAGAAATGAGATAGAACATAAAATAACTCAAAACATATTGCTTTATTTATTCATGAGGAAATGACATTCATATATCCTTTTGCAAATGACCTACCTTATTATAAAAAAATATTAAATTTTATCTACTTAACTACTGGTATGCATCTCAAGGTTAATTGTGTAAATCCTAGCTCCTCTTTGTGTTTTCTTGTTCCTACCTAAGTCTTCATGATCAAGGTCAAAGCCATGGTCTTGATCAACCCTCAAGTGTCCTAACCAAGCTTGACCACCTCCCTTGTTTAAGTGATAATGAACTAGGTCACATTCAATGGCATGAAGCTTTCCTACCCTTCTCGTTCCTTGTGATCATGAATGGTATATCCTCCACCCATTATGGAAAAATTATATTAAGTAACAATTCCCTTTTTAAATATAAAGGTCATTAGTGGAGACTCAAGGTGAAACTTGCAAAATTTTAGGGATCTAGATCTATTAACCATGAAGGAAATGACCATTTTCATTAGACCTATGATAGTGAATGAGAGAAAAGGAACCTAATGGTGGTTTGAGGCCAAGTAAATAATCCTAACATGAGCTAAGGAAAAGAGAAAGGATTACCAAATTATTCCTTTGTGCCTCTTCCATATGTACCATTCTTGGCATGTTTTCTTTTGCTTCTCATAAATTCTCTCTACTTCAATAGTTCATAATTTCATTAGCCTTCCACCTTTGTGAGCTTCTTCTCAGACTACTTTCCAACATTTTTAGTGGGTTGGTTTTTTTATTCACTCTTGGTACTATCTATTCTCTTCAACGCTAAATTTTTAAAGCATAAAATCAAAATGAACCATGTCTTCAAAACACATAATTCTTCTCTCACACATTCTTTCAAACCTCGATTTAATCTAACTAAAAATTCCCACCCCACCTTCAAGAGAAAACAACACCGAACTTTTCCTTCCAAATAAACTTTTTCAAATACCTCTGCCTCTAGATCTAACTTTTGTTGCACTTCTTCATTCTTGAATTCAATGATGGTGTATTACTCATTATATTTATAAACAAATGTTCAAGTGTATCTGCCATAGTTTGGATTTAATTTACAAAGGATTTTCTACATGTCATTCACTCTTCATGAACATAAACCATATTGGAAACAAACTCCTTTCAATAGAGTGTTATATCATTGTGCATACAACTCTTAGTTGTTCCTCTACTTAGTTCTCTTCCAACATAGGTAGGGAATTTGCTCCCTATTTCTTGTTATTTAATGGTTTTGATGGAGGATTGGGTGGTGTAATGAGAGACCTTGGATTTCAGGTTAAGAGAAAGCACACAATGGTGGAAGCAACACAATTCTACATGTAAGGAAGAAGGTGTTATAAGTGATAGTATTTTGTTTATTAGTCCTTCACACATGATCAATGCAATCTAAACCATAGGGGGAGGTTCTATGCTTTGATTTATAATGACTTAATCTTACAATTGTACCATCCTTTGTCTTAATAGGATATGCCATTTCTATTTTCAATTCCCTCTAACTTAGCAACTTTCTTGGGCTCCATTTCTAAACACCTTAGCCCATTTATGAACAAGACAAAAACAAAACATAAAGGAAAATGATTGCAGATTTCAAATATATATGTTGCCATTACATATTCCAAATACAAATGTTGCTAACCTTATTCCATATACAACCATTTCTTACTGAAACCTACATAACCAAAACTTAATTTATAAACCATTTCTAAACACCTTAGACCATTTATGAACAAGACAATTTTCAACTATTAAATTGCATTTGTGCCTAATGGAAAATACTACATAGAATTGTAGTAATTGTAAATACTTTTCACACAATGCAAGTCAATAAATCAATGTCAATGTTCCTTAATTCGTTGACATGAAGAAAAATTACCATAGGCAAGAATGGATTTCTTGATGGCTATTCTTAGGATGAAGGGAATCCTTTTTTGTAATAATGACATGTTGATCATTGGTATTCTTAACTATTGTTCCTTCACTTCACATCAGTAGATCAAATCATCCTTGTTTGAGAGTTTCTATCCTTTTAGAAGCTCATATTGACTTACAAAAGGAAGTTTTCATGAAGATATATTGAGTGCTTCTTTCAAGTATAATTGTTGTTCATTGTTCTCTATCTTTCAAAGACAAATGTTGTTTGTTTCCGTCACGTAAATGAGACATATCAGACCTATTCCGTTGTGTACCAGTGCTATTAGTCTATGTATGATGATGTATCTTTCTCTCTAAGCTACATTCTAAATTTATTTGAATGGTGGGAGAGTGTTGGTAGTAATTGCTTGTTCATTAGGCAAGGTCAAATCTTCCTTTGTCACTATTTTCATTGGAAGAGGGTGTAGTTATTTGGGCTTTGTTACATTATTCTCCTTAATTTTACATGTTTAATCTCATTTCATTTTAGCTTGTTGGTTTTTATGACAAGGAAGTAATCTTAGTAGCCAAAACATTTCACTTTGAGAGGGACTTTGGAGGGTCCAATTCATGGTCATTTTTGGTGGCAATGATGGTCTATTCTCCTTGCTAGTGGTTGCATTGCCAATTGCTCCTAGCTATTATTTAGTTAGATACATTACATATTACATTGTTGCATTGCATGTTAGTTKCATTTCMTTTAATCCCATGAAAARCCTAAATTACAATAGTCGAAGTCACAAACCCGRGGGATTTCCTCAAGGAAGGAAGTTCTAATTGGGTGCTTTTGCCTAGTGAGCCTTTGAGGTTGACAAGGGACATTTTTTTTTGTGTTAACATTTTGGCAYTAGGAGGGTTGGAATTATTTCATTACATGCATTAAAAACTCACCGATATACTCCTCTTGCATGGGAKAACAATACTACTTTGTGTCTACCTAGACCAAGATCGTTACATGACCTTCCAAGAAAGACAATTGATTTTTTACCAAAAAATAATTATGAAGGAATTACCACTACATTTGATCATATTATAAATTTTGGATCTAAATTYTGGTTAATTAACATTGTTGAAAAATATCTTCTCTACAGGTTGTTCTCTTTCACTCYTGAAGGAGAAGTACATGATTGGTATAGTGTATTACCTATTCAATCAATTCAAGGCTAGAAGTAGTTTAAAKAAGTTTTAGAAAGTGATTATTGAAATTATCATCATGTAATTGAGTTGTTTCAATAATTGTGYGAAAAACATAAAGAAGACAAATAGTTTGTATGGGATTTCAATACAAGGTTACATCATATGTATTACTCGTTGCACAAAAATCATAGACCCCCACCATAGTTAGCTTGTGATTTGTATCTATGATCTCTTCCCTTCACAATTTCTTTGTTCATCATGTAGAAAGGAATTGGCATTGTAGAGTTGGCATAGAAAGAAACACACACAATTGAAAATGAGTTGTATATGTGTCACCTATCTCCGATTTTGTCTCCATATTTTGAAGACTCCATGGTTGACAAAATAAATTTTCCAATCTCAAGCATAAATGATGAGAGAGAACATTCATTTGAGAATGTGATCCTCTTTTACTTGTTGCAAGAAGACATAAATAATAGAGTAGATGTTGGTCTGCACAATGTTGTTGAGGAAAGTTCATATTGATGAAAAATACGAACTAAAGTATCTTTCATTCCACACAAGAAATTCATTCAAAAGAAAGGTGAATAAGTCCGTACAATGAGAACTTATGGAAAAATAACTTTCAATATCATTTCGCATAACTCTCCAACAATAAATCTAATTTAAGGTGAATGTGCCACATTGACAATATGCTTGTCATGTTTCAAGCCTCTTGCTATTGTTGCATGTAGTCATATGAAATGACTTAGGAAGAGAGAAACATACCAGCTTTCAAAGAGTTACTATTATTTTATATAAACTCATTAGTGAATCAAGAACATGAAGTGGTAGGGTATTCTATTGAAAGCCTCTTCAATGAAGAAGAGGAAATAATTTCCACCTTCATCATGTTTGTTGATGACCACTCTTCCCTTGAAAACCATCAAATTAAACAATTTAGATTAAACAACTTTGATGTTGAGAGTTTTTACTAAATGAGTGGTGAAGCCTTTGTAGGAGAAGAGAATACTAGAAATATAAAAACTGGTCACTTATGCTCAAGGTGAAGTCCATTTAAACATGAAGGTGATTAATTCAAGAAAAATAAATTTCTTTTGAAGGCATTTTCAAATTCAAAACTTTTGTTATGGTTGCATCATGGATGTACTCTTTCCTCAAACAATAATTATTGCAAAACCATAACTATTATTGGTTTCTTTCATTCATCATCAAAATAAATTCATTTTCTCACTTTCCCATCTTGCATTTCATCTTTTTTTTTGCAATTTGTAGCGACCAAATTATGGCTTCATGTGTCTATGCACTTGGTAATGTTGTTAATGGTTTATTTAAATTCATTTTCATGTTTATGAATACATGTCATGTATTTATAATTTATGTATATCACACTTTACTTTTTATTCGCATCCGCATGTTCCTCCACAGTGTGAGTTCTTTATGTAGGGTTTTTATGATTGTCATGCTTATAAGCAATGTTGTATATCTCGACGATATATCAGATACATCGCCGATATTTATAGGGGGCTGATATTTTGTTGGGAATGTGTCGCAACACATATGACACTTTCAAAAACTCGTGACACTTTCAAAATATTGTGACACTTTCCAAATATATCGCGAGTTGAAGGGAAATATCGACCTGCTAGCTAAAAGGGCGGAAAAAGTGCACGTGAAGGGGTTTTAAAATCCCCGGGTTGCTTTTTTCACCCATTGTTTCAATTCTAAGGTGTGAGAGAGCTATAGATGTGTGAGGGAATTCATTGTGTATCTATCCAAGGAGGAGAAAGCCAAGGATCTTGTTGCCATTAGCGCCAGCAGAGAGATCAAGATTTCTAGGTATGATCCAAAACATTTTTCTTTCATTTGTTTGAAGTTTGAACTTTGTTTTTTTAGAGTTAGGCTAGGGTTTGCAATGTGCCTCTTCTTGTTGTTTTTGAATGGAAGATTCAATCATTCTAATTCATCTAGCTCTCATTATTTAACCTTTGCATTACCGTGTGTTTTTTTTGTGCCATAGGTTTAATGTTTTCATCTAAACAAAATGCCAAAGGCCTTGGATCCAATGTGGGTGTATGGTGAACCAGTGGAACTTCCCAATAGACAAATATTGACATGCAATCTTTGCGGAAAAATAATTTATGGAAGAATTAGCCGCTTGAAATACCACCTTGCCAAAATCACTGGGTTCGATGTGAAAAATTGTCTAAATAGTAGCCTAGAAATTATGCGTATTGCAAACCAATCACTCATTGATATGGATAATAAGAGGGATGCGGCCGAGGTTCACAAAAAATAACATGAACTTGCAAATAGAAACGTTGGAACAAGTGCCTCTGAGGGGGGACCAATACCAAAATCCCACTCCTCAGCCACATGACCCTCAACTTCTGCAATCCACTCATCATCCTCACCTTTCTTTGTGCTCAAATTCATCATGTACTATTTAGTATCTATATGCCTCATGATGATTCATCTCATGAGATCCATTTATTTTTATCATTTGATGTGATTTTGTATCTACTATCATCCTATCAGGAACATGTTTCAGAATTTTCAGTTTAGTAACGACATGCGACCACTTGACATCTTATGCATCTTATTTATTGGTTGTATTTTCATATTTATGTAGCAATGTGTTTATTTGATGTTGTTGTTGCTTTACATGTTTAAAAAATTGAAAAAAAATGAGTGTTTTTGTATTTTTTTGAGGTCTTGCGACATTTTTCGAGATATTCCGATATTTTCCGCCGATGTCGCCGATAAGTTACATTCTCGACCCTCGCCGATACTTTCCTTGAGATGCCATATACAAAATTTCTTAAAAGAATATGTTTTTGTTGTGTTTTTATTGTATTTAATTGAACTTTCACAAATAATGCAATATGGTGTTGGTAGCAGATTCTACTATCATAGACAAAGATTTTGTCTAAACCCCAAGTAAAGTGGGCATCAAGTTTCATTTGTGAATTGATATTTTTTTTTGTTTTTTTTTTTGTATTCACTTGTTCGTCGGATTACCTATGCTTGTACAATCCTTCCGACGGAGGTGATGTGTCTCCGACATTTACGTTTGTCAGATATCACTTTCATGTATCCGACGAATGTAAGTGTCAAAGATACATCACCTCTATTAGAGGGACTATACAAGCGTCAAAAATACTATGATGGTTCCCCATAGAGGGGCGCCAGATATCCGCTGAAACATAAGTGTCAGAGATACAACACCTCCACTGGAGGGATTGTACAAGCGTCGGTACTCCAATGACGGTTCCCCATGAAGGGGCGTTAGATATCCGACGAAACGTAAGTATCAGAGATACAACACCTCTGTTGGAGGTACTGTACAAGCGTCAGAGTCTTGTGTCGGAGTTTCGATGCATAGGTGTCGGAAGAAACAATGAATTTGGACGTCTTTTTCTGGACTATGTAGGCCGGAAGACCGACGTCATTGTGTCGAATATCCGACGACCAATGTTTCGTCAGAGAATCTGACAACAAATCACTGACGAAATAATTAACCAAGTTTTGTCGGATATGCGATGGTAATGCATCGACTAAATGACATACCATCATTGGATTTTGAGATAATTCCAGTAGTGAAAGGAGTAGGATAAAACCTAGTTCAATCATGTCTTGCAATCATGCATTTGCTTTCACATTGTTGGGACGCCATCCACAAATGTGGAGAAGCATTGCTTGGGTTTTCCCACATGTTTTTTCTTTATGTGTGTGTGTGTAAGAATTAGCTCAAGGAGTTAGCTCTACTAGTTGTCATCAATGTTGTTCAATATTTGACTAGTTATGTGCCAATCAATGTCCAGTTTGAATCCTTCCAGGTGAGTTATACTAGCTTACACTGACAAGTTTACTAAGGATATCATCCATGAATGTGCCAAAGCATCTCTTGGATTTGTATACAAGATTTTCCTTGGAATACAATATAAAATTAATGCTTTATTTCAACTTTCACATAAAAAATGACTTTTTATCTCAATTTTACCTTTAAAATTAAGGTACAAATATTAAATCTTATTAAATTTAAGTTTATAAACACAAATTTACATTCAAATAGATTTAAAGAATCTAAAATAACAATTACAAAATTTTATCATATATTTCATAGCAGTGATATTTGTCTTTAGCCACCCAAAAAGGATGATCATAAAAAATAATAAGAACCTCATGAAGAAGGAAAAGTAACGAGTGGTATTTGTCTATAGCCACCAAAAAAGGGTGATCATAAAAAAAATTAAGAACCTGTTGAAGAAGGAAAATCAATGAAAAGAAGGCCTATAGGGATAAGAGAGGGAATGCCCTAATCTAAGGGATGAGCTCAAGGTCTATATTCACAAAAAGGTACACCAATTTAATACAGTTGAAAAATAAAATTTGATAGATTTTTTAAAGAGAGTAAGATAACATTACTACTTGATAGCCTCGAGGGTTAGCTCAATTGGTCCAGAGTCAGACATGAGTTTATATTTCTTGTTGTTGGTCACATGTTCGACTCTCTTGATTCCATCGAGGTGATTCCTCATAATCAGGGTCGACGATTTACCCTGCTCACCATCCATTGATCACGGGGAAGTATTCGAAGGGTTTTCCGCAAGTATATTTCCTCAAAAAACATTACTACTTGATGAAAACTATGTTGTGGATAAATAGTCCAAAAAGCATTAAAAATACCTAATTTAGTAATACCATGCCTCGAGAATGGTAAAGAGTGAATGAATAACAATGTAACTTCGAGGGGGAAACCTCCTTTACACCCTATGTTTACAAATAAGTCTTGATTACCCCTAAAAATAGATCTCCTTGGTATCTTTAGGAGACAAAGGGTACAATTATAAATAATAAGCTGACTAATATTAACAATAGTAATATAACAATATCAATGTAATGGCCCAAGAACTAGGAACTTAACATGCCATATCCCTTCAAACAAGCATTTCCCTCAATGCTTGATTAGTTGCAGATGCTTTTGTATGAGGAAACCATCCTTCCAAGTTGCATCTTCTATTGGAAAGTTCTTCCAATTGATGAGGCATTCCATAATTTTTGTCAACATGTTCTTCCACTTGTGTTGCTCCTACAAAGATAACATTGTTTCTCTCCATGATAATGGTCCTTTTTCACAAATTCCTCCTTCTAACCCTTTTTTAATGACCAAAAACTGAGCTTCCAATAAAAAATTACAATAATTTTATGTTGACACACCTTGTAAATCCATGATTCAAGGTTTTCTCTACTGGTCGACCTTGCACCAATTACAACTTCACCAATTCTAATATTCTATCACTGATTTTTTAACAAGAAATATGATGTTTTTTATTTGGGTTCCCATTGATCCTGTACATTTTGTACCTTCCAAGTGGAAGTTATGGTGGAATTACCCAAACCTATTGTTTTTTCCCAATTTCAAGAGAGCAAACTTGTATGGTTTTTCACTCCACACCTATAGCACTTCAAGATATGAAAATTTTACCTTCAATATCCTGATACCCTCTTTCCAGTGGCACTAGTATTACTTCAATTGGACCTATCAATCTCTATTTATGACCGTTTATTTTAAACCACTTGTTTAATCTTAGTTTGAGGACTAGACAAAAACCCTAACTTGTACAAATTGTAACTCCAAAAATTTGGAGAAAAAGATTCCAAAATTTTTATCCAATGTAATACACTCTTTCCTTTATCAACTTTGAAACTTCCATGCACTTCCAATGATATCAAAAAAAGTTTTAGTGAAAACGGTAAGATGACTTGCTTAAAGGAGCTGAACCAAGGATTGTCCACTATAATACCAAATGCTATGGACCAAATACTCATAGGCATAAAAAATATCCAATGTCTTTATGCCATTCCTTGAGAATGATGAAAAGTGAATGAATAACAATGTCACTTCAAAGTTGCATCTTCTATTGGTAGTTTCTTTCAATTGATAAGACATTCCATAATTTCTCTTGGCACATTCTTCCACTTTTGTTGCTCCTACAAGGACAACATTGTTTCTCTCCATGATAATGGCCCTTTTTCATGAAATTATTATCGAATGGCATCAAAATTGATGCCTATATATTCTCCTCAAATTCCTCCTAACCCATTTTGAATCATAAAAATGGAGCTTCCAATCAAAAGTTACAATAGATTTAAGTTGACAAACCTTGTAAAGCCATGATTTGGGGTTTTCTCTACTTGTCAACCTTGCACCAATAAACTTCGCTAATTATAATCTTCCATCACTAAAATTTTTACAAGCACTATGATGTGTTTTCTTTGGGTTCCCATAGATCCCCTACAATTTGGACCTTCCAAGTAGAAGTTACGGTGGAAGTACCAAAACATGTTTTTTTTCCCAATTTCAAGAGAGCAAACCTGTATGACTTGTCACTCTACACTCGTAGTACTTCAAGATGTGCAAATTTGACCTTCAATATCCCGATCCACCCTCTTGCCAATGACACTAGTCTTACTTCAATTGGACATATCAATATCTAGATATGTCTATTTTTTTTAAACAACTTGTTTAAGCCTAGTTTGAGGACTAGACGAAAACCCTAACTTGTACAAATTGTGGCTCCAATAATATGCCATACTTTGAGAATGGTCGAAAGTGAATGAATAAAAATGTCCCTAAAATTGTATCTCTTTGGTATATATAGGAGACAAAGGGTATGGCTATAAAAAATGTGCTAACTACTAATAACGATAAATAATATAGTAGCTTAGAGACTTAACAAACTATTACCTAAAAAATGATAACACTAAGCCTTAAACCACTTAATTTGGTAAAAGTGGTGCTACTAGTATCACTACTTTCTTCCAAGGTTCTTTTGTTTAAAAAAATTGTAGTGTTAAGTTAGTAATATTTTTGTAGGGGGTTTATCACTACTTTCTTCCAAGTTTCTTTTTGTTAAATTAAATATTAGTTTATAATGGTCAATTAGAAATTAGACTTAGGCATTAATAAAGTCAAAGTGACTTTAGGTTAATTTATTTGCTTTTAGGTTATATTTTCACTTTATCCCACATTCATAAAGTAGTTTGACTCTACTTGATTGTAACCTATATAAGAAAGCTATTTTCTCTCTTATTTCATTGATTGAATAAAAACATATAACATTATTCAAGTTATCTTGGTTTCTGTGTGTGCTCGATTTTTGTTACATGGTATCAGAGCAAGGTTAGGGCCACAGAGTCTGGGAGCGCTTGAAGACCTAGGGACTGCTGCCGGCAGTGACGGATCGAGGGATCGCCAGCGTAGCACACTTAAGGAGCCGAAAGGGTTTTGGATCAGTCGGAGCCGGGTTCATTTGATTTTTCAGCTTTAAAAGCCAGATTGCAGGTATTTTGCCATTATTTATCTGCTAAGTTCAATATTTTTGATCATCTATGGCTACATTGACCAACATCATGTTGGAAAGCAACCAAAAATTCTCTGGGAAGAACTACAATACCTAGAAGCAACACATGTTGGCCATTTTTGCGTATCGGTGCCTGTCAGATGTTGTTCTGGGACAAGTCCTCGTCCCACGGTTGCAAGTAAAGACCAGGACAAGTTTGATGGCCAAGACAGAGAGGCCGTGATGCTGATCAAATTGTCCGTGACAAATGAGATGCTACTCGAGGTTCAGAATGGGAAGACTACTGCAGCGATCTGGAAACAATTGAAAGAGACCCATGAGATTTCAGATAAGGGTCGAGCGTTATTTTTAAAGAATATGTTGTTCTCGATCAAGATGAGTGAGGGTGCCTCTCTCCAAGAGAACTTACTCAAGATCAAGGACATCTGAGAGCAGTTGGAGGCCATTGGTCGAAAGATGGCAGAAGAGGACATGGTGGTGATCACACTGAACAACTTGCCAGGGTCCTACGAGCACTTCATTGAGACCCTGAACATCATAGCTGCAGACATTGACTTGAAGTTTGGAGAGCTATCCAATAAGCTCTTGCAGCAGGACAGGTGGAAGAAGCAGTTTGGGAGCAGCAGTGAGACAGAGGGTTCAGAGCAGGCCTTTGTAGCCAAAGCTAAAGGCAAAGGAAAATGGACAAAGAAACCTGGTCTAGGCAATAATGAGGATGCCACCAAAATCTTGAAGACCATCACTTGCCATTACTGTGGAAAGACTGGCCATATGAAGAAGCACTGTAGAATGTTAATGTTTAAGCCATTATTATAGATGTTTGCATTTCATTAGATAACAATAGCATAATCCAAGATCACTGAGAAATACACAATCACAAGAGACACATCATTTATCCTGGGAAACCCTCTAGGGGAAGAAAACCCAACAAAACTTCCTTAATATAGATAGCCAATACAATGCCAAGAGATCTCTTAAACTAATACATAAAGTCCTCTCCCAGATATGCGCCACTCTCTCTCTCCTTCTTCTCCAACAACAGATCTGAACTTGTCTCTTAAATGAGCAAGTGAGTTGTATGTTTACGTGAGGTGCTGGCCTCTTTATTTATACAAGTCTGGCACATGTGAAGTGTCTCTTCACTGGCAGGGCCGACTTCTCAAACTGGGTGGGTAAACCCACCTTTATTATATTTCTGGGCTTCTTTAATATCTGCTGGGGCTGACTTCTTATTCTACCTATTACAATTGTCTTTTGACCAATCCGCAAAAGGGGATTTGGTCCTATTACAATAATCGACACGATCAATCCACAATGGGTATTGATCCTATGAATAATATATCAATAATAATAAGAATACTCTTTGCAGTTACATTATTTCAACACTCCCCCTTAACAAGAAGGGTATTCTTCAACAACATCATGTGAGAGAGAGAGGACAACATCATCAACAACATCAAGTG
>ML798817.1:261618-272098 GCA_009831015.1 Picea engelmannii
ACTATTGTTTGAAAAAACACATAAAATATTTTTAAGAAAATTTTACAAAATCATCACTACATCAACATTAATAAAAGTTTAAAAATAACCTTAAAAAATTGATCATATTAGTGTCACCATTTTCCAAAAGATGACAAAACCCATTCTTCAAAAAAAAAAAACCCTATAAAAACTAAGAACTAGGGAGCTCTCATCAAGTAAATAATTTAGTTAAATTTAAGGCAACATTTTTCATAAGATGACAAAACCCATCCTTCATAAGACCCTCTAAAAAACTAAGAATTCTAGAGGGTTCTCATCGAATAAATAATTTAGTTAAATTTAAGGCATATATTTATTAAAGGCAAGTGTTCTAGTGTTATGATATATGTTAAGGAGTTTGAGAAGTAAACAAGGAAAGCAAAAAGATAAAATATAGTTCAAAGTGAGACTAATTCAAATAATTTCAAGTGATGGAAAGAGAATAGGGTATAATCAACTCATTTTATTTTTAAGTGTTAAATCTTAACATGGTATGGAAAATAAGTATATATTTTGTATTTGTGAATTGGTTTTAGATGAAGATATTATTTGTAATAAAATCAAGAAAAAAATGAGATAATATTTAAGTATGTTTCCTAAAAAAAACATCATTTTCTAATTTAAGTAGTTGTAAAGTTATTCTCTATAATATGTTTAAAAATGACAACTTCATTTTTTCAAGGAAGTAATTTATTTAAAACATTTAATATTTAGTATTGTGAGTTAAGTAGGGATATTAAAATGAGTTTTGAAGTGATAAAATTGTGAGTACAAAAAATATTAAAATGGAGATTTAAGAGGTTTGAAAGCTACATAACTCCTATTAATAATAATACTAATAATATAATAAAAGGATGATTAAACAATTTTGAAGGACAACATAAAAAGTGTAGTAGAAGTTCTCTATTTTCTTGGTTTCCTCCTAGAAAAATTGGGCATTATGAAACTTTGATGCAACAACTAGAAGCCCTAGGTTTGTAGGGGATGGACCAAGAGGGGTGAATCCTTATTTTATTCTATAAGTTCCTAGGGAAACAACCAACAATAAAGCTAATGTTGAAACCTTAATGGAATTCTATAACCTTGAGGTAGAAAGGGATTCCAAACTTGTTATTCATACCATCTTTAATAAAACAAGGATTTCTCATGGTATCACTAATATAAACTTGAATCGATTAGACATACCACCTCTAAGAGAAACATGATCCATCAACATATAAAAAATATTAATAAAAAGGTTGTAAATTGGGTTGTCAACATCGCTATTGATCAAAAGGAAGACCTCAAAGTCATTGCAGAAGGTTTGTTCGACCATATTTTAAATCACAGTTAATCATGTGTTTTACACCCCCTTCCTCACTTTCCTTGAAATCATACCCACAATTATGATAGACATAATAGATAATTGATATTTGGAAGGACATGACTTAGATTGGTGATCCTTCCAAGGCACCAACATCATGTGATATTAAGTCGACAAGGTGGTGGACTAGTGAAAAAGTCCTCAACAATTAAAAGAAGAGTTTCTCCCAATTTACTCTCCATTCAAGGAGACTAAAAATGCAGAACATGAGTCAAAAAACAATGAAGATAAACAACCAACCAACCATGCATTATAGAAGAAGGAAATCTTAACCCTCTATCACTTTGAATTAGATAAAGGAGGAAAATAGGATAATGTATGGAGAAACTAACCTAAAGTTTAAAGAGGTAAAACACTAGACACGAATAAATAAGGGTGATATTGAGGATGGTATGGAAGTAATGCAATAGAAGTTGTGCTAGATCATGTTAGATCTACAAAACCTATATATGAAAATTGAACTTCTATGAAATGTCCAAAAGGAAAATGTCAAAAAAAGCTCCAATCAAATTTATGAGATAAGACTCTAATGTGAAATGAAAAGGAGATCCTCAATAGTACACTACACCGATCTTTGAAGACCAAGGATTAGAGGGATCACGCATAAGGAAAATCCATGGGGATTAAAAAATCCTAAAAGCTTTTCTCTTCAATGAACACGAGGGAATCCCTAATAATGTGTCCTTTGAATGATTGCACATGGAAAATAGTTCAATATACACTCATTTTCACCTTGGTGGTCATTATGATCCTTGATAAGCATGCATGTCAATGTGTCTTACATCTTAACAACATTCTTTTGTTTTCGTTTCATTCAATTTTTTTTTGTCTTAAATTAGGTTGAACTTTGTCCAACAAGGTTAGTAGTCATATGAATTTAATCTCTGTGTTTCTAGACCTTGAACTAGCCCAATTTTTTTGTTTAAAGACAACATAAATGAGGCTTCTCAAGATATAATGTTTTTCATGGTTACAAGGAAAAAATAATAATACTAAAGCACCTTTTATTTTTGCCAAAAAAAAATTAGATTAAACATATTTAAAACATCAACTTCATAAAAGCTCACTAAAGAACAAACAATTATAAACATAATTTTGTATTTTACTATAATATGTTAAAATTTGACTAATTACCAAAATAAATCTATTTATAATCCAAAAACACATTTTACAAGAAAAAAAAATGTAAGTGCTATAGATCTTATGAACACACATGAAACAAAGTCTTAAAACGTTGCAGTAAATTAGTAAAATTCATAATACCATTTTAAAGAAACAATAAAATTAATAAAAAATAATGATTCAACATTATATTGTAATAAAATAAAATATAAAATATTTAAATATTAATTCTAGTAATTAATATGACCATAATTTAATAAATACAAACTTATGGGTATTGTGAGTATAAAAAAGTGAAATTAGTAGTAAAGCTCCTTATACCCACCTCTTAAAAATATATTAATATAATAATTATAGATAATTCAAAGTGAAAAGTTAAAATAATCATGAAACATTTAAAACTTGTAACAATGTATTATTTGTGCATTGCCTAAAATCAAAATGAAAATAAGAGTGGCTACTCCAGGTGTTTAAAAGTTGAAGTAGAAATGAACAAATTTAAGTGTTAGTAACTATTGACAATGTCACAAATGTAAATTGAAGTTTTCAAAGTGTTATTAAAATAAATAAAGTGATGAATAAATGATGCGGCATATTAATCCTATCCATAACACTCCAAAATATAATTCAACTAGAATACACTAAGAACTTGCTTGGCTTGTAAGGAGGCCAGGGATCAAGGTTTATATCCCACCCAAGAGTATAAGGAGGTAAGAGGTAAAAAAAACTCCCTTTAGTGGGATAAGCTTCCTTCGTCTATTTAATGCCAACCTTGGGTTAGGTGAGAAGGGGTATTGTGACAGGTAAATCCACTTTCTTGCTACTTGCTTGAGGTGAGAGTACAAGTATTAAGCAACGCAATATACTAGCATGGAGGTTTATAAGCCCGAATACTTGCTTTGGATGGATGACTTACATGGCTTATCGAAACAAGTAACCATTGTTTTCTTCCTGGAATAGGATTATCCCTTTCAATTGACTAGATTATTTTAAGGAGATATTTCCATAGAAGGATAGATTATTCCAAGGGGATATTTCCTCCATAGAAGGAAGTTAATTCTCTGAGAGAAAATAAGTTTCTTCCCCGAAGCCAATTCACTGCACCTGATTATCAGGACCTTAATCAACTAGGGTCAAGAAGGTTTGAGTTAATGGATTAATGGTTAGAGGGTGTGTTGTTTAGTGGGTGAATGGTGAGGGAGTTAGTAGATTAGTGGTTGGGGTTATTTTGGGTTATATGGGTTACGCATTAAGGGGTTTATGGTAGTGGGTTGGAGTTAGTGGATCATGTTTAATTTAAATTTATGAGGTTAGTATGTTAGAAGCTAGGGGCTTAATGATTTGGTAATTAAATATAGTAAATAACGTAAGGAGTTGGTGAGTTATTAATACTCTTAACCATGAAACTTTATATCAACCATATAACTTTTCACTATCCACCTATGCATACTTTTCACTGCTTCCTCTAGAGTTAAGAGGTTATATAAATAATTCAAATATGTATAGTATGGTTAAATGTTTTTGGTTTTCACATCTAATTATATTATAAATCTAAGTTCTCTTTCATAAGTATACCATTAAATTCCTATATATTAATTAACATAATTATTGAGAGGAATTTATTATTCATAATCAACATAAATTTTACATTATAAAAAATAACTTGAAAAATGGATTAATTTGTATTCAATGTTCTTTGAATATTAAATAATTTGCAATTTTTTCACTTTATGCTATAAAGTTTTTTAAAGTCTCCAAAAATTTATCTATTAAATTAATTATTCTTTAAATTGAAAAATAAATTTTAAATTTACTGAATATAAATTCCTATTTTATGATTGGTTGTTAACTATGATTAAACAACTTTTATGTGGTTTTACATTTAATTGTCAATTTTTTTTTTTAACTAAAAATAAAAAAATCGAATAAGAGTTTGAATTAATAATTAATTTTAATATTTCAAACTCTTATTACTATATTTATTTAATATCTAAACTAATTAATAAAAGTGACATTAATAGATGTGACATGTGTACAAATAAGTATTGATGACCATAATTAATAAGGACACATAACAAACTTTTTGATTTTTAAAATTTTTAGTTTTTTAAATTATTTTTTTAAATCTCACAATTAAGAATTGCAAATTATTTAAAAGTCAAAGCAAATTGACTACAAAACAATTACAATCTACTTTACTTTAGGTAGATATAATAACTCTAAAATATCTTGGGTATGTCTTTGTCGATTAATGCTTTTAAGAAAAACATAACAATTTATTTCTTATTTCTTTTGTTTTTTAAATTGAATTGATCATATTATTGAATAAGATATAAATTACAATATGAAAGCAAACATTAATATGAGTACGAAAGTTCAATACAAGTAAACAAATATGAAGTATTCTATTCCAAGTAAATAATTAACATCTAAAATAATTATATAAAAAATGATTAAAAAACACAAGAAATAATACATTTAATATTATATAAAAAATGATAAAAAAACACAAGAAATAATACATTTAATATCAAATATGGAGTATTTTATTTCAAGAAAATAATTAATATTTAAAATAATTATATAAAAAATGATAAAAAAAAACACAAGAAATAATACATTTAAAGTAGTAAGGTCAAGCTTTCAAAGATAATTTATGATCTTTTTTGCAAACATGTAAAACTCTTGTTGGACACATTACTTTTCAAAAAATCAATGTTTATATTTATGATGTGAAATGATCGACATGAAATACCCTATCAATGAGGTCCTCATTTAGTGATGAAAAGGGTGGCATGTAAATTACATATTAAGGTTCCATTTTCCTTAATACATAGATAATTGGTAGGGCCAATGTTATGAACCAAACACTTTGAAAATGATAAAATGTCAATGAATATAGTTCACTTCGATAATGATCCTAAGACTAGGTCTCCTTGGTATATATAGAGGAGACAAAGGGTATACTTATAATGAAATGATACAATGAGGTTCCATCCAACCATGTAATAACTCAATATCTAGGGTTTAATAAAGGGTTTTATGCTTAACATGGGGCTTTGTCTAGGGCTTAACATGCCCTTCCCCTTCAAACAAGTGTTGTCCTCAACATTTGACCAACCGTAGGTGTTTCTGCATGAATAACTCATCTTCCCATGTCACGTCTTCCACTACTAGGTTCTTCCATTTGACAAGGTACACAATAATTGCTCGATTTCGTAGCTGCTTAATCCTTGTTTCAAGGAGCATTTCTAGTTCTAGTATGATTCCCCCCCCTTCATTAATCTCTAGTAAAATAGTTTGGATTGGGATCTTGTCAGCAATTATCTTCTTTACGCAAGAAACACGAAAGACTGGATGTACACATGAAGATTGAGGCAACTCCAATTTGTAAGCCATAGTTCTAATCCTTTGCAACACTTTATAGGGCCATAATATTTGGGTGGTAATTTATTGTCCTTTTGTTACTGGAGGGACATTTTTTTTATACGTTACAGCCTAAAAAATACCCAATCCCACACTTCAAATTCTATTTCACTGCAATGTTGATATGTTTGTTGTTTCATCCTATTTTGTGCCATAACCAAGTTGTCCTTCAATAGTTTGAGAACCTCTTGTTGGTTCCCTATGTTGTCCTCCACTACTTGAACCTTTTCAATCCCTTCCAAAGGCGTTGTAATGAATGAAGAATGATATCCATAAAGTGCCATAAATGGAGACATTTTTGATGAAATATGGAAGGGTGTGTTGTACCACTATTCTGCCAAGACAAACCACTTGACCCATCGTGTCTGCTTATCATGATCTATTTTTACTTTGAAGTGTCTCCCTATTAGGTAAGGGTGCTATTTCTTAACTACATGTAGTATGGCCAACATTTTTTTTTCCTAAATGGGTTTTAATAAGATTTTTCCTTTAAGTTGGTTGCTTTCAAAGTTGTCGCTCTTCTAATAGTTGTAATACTCTGTCAACATGTTGTACATGCTCTTCCCAAGATTTGCTATAGATTAGTATTTCATAAAAAATACTAACACAAATTTTTTAAAGAAGGGTTTGAAAATATAACTCATCCAACTTTGAAATGTTGAAGGTGCATTGGTAAGTCCAAATGGCATAACCAAAAACTCATAATGACCTTCATGTATTCTAAATGTTGTTTTGGAAATGTTTTCCTACCTCATTATAATTTGATAATATCCCGAATGAAGATCCAACTTAGTAAAAAAATTGCTCCATGCAATTCATCTAATAATTCATCAATGATGAGAATACAAACTTTTCTTTGATGGTCATTTTGTTGAGTTGTCTATAATCTAAACACATATGCCATGAACCATCATTTTTTTTAACCATCACTACCTGTGAAACGAAAGAACTTTGGCTAGGTTGAATGATGCCGACCTCTAACAATTCTTGGATCATGCGCTCAATTTCACTTCTTTATGCATATGGATACCTGTAAGGCTTAATGCTAGGTGGTACACTTCTTGGTTGCAAATGAATAACATGGTCATGATATCGAGCAAGTGGAAAACCCTTAGGCATCTCTCCAAATACCATGGCATGATTGTTGATAGCTGTTTGGAGATTCATTAGACTAGAGGATAAAGATGTTTGAACATCTAGTGAGCACAATTGTGCAATTACACCATGGCGTTCATTTTTGAGTAATTTTGTCATGCCATAAGAGCTTATCACTTTAGAGGGATTCCCTTGGCTACCTCTAAGCTCAATTTCTTTGTTTTCTAAGGAAAATCTCATAAAAAGATCTTGAAAATTAAAGGCCACTGTTTCCAATGATTGTAACCATTGAATCCCTGATACAACATCAACACCACCCATTTGAATGACAATCATGGGACTATCCAATAAATACTCCCCCGTATTGAGCTTCAAACTGTGTCACTTGAACAATTTATGGTACCTCCATTTACAATCATTACTCGAAACTCTGGTGCTAGAAATACAAAACAATTGAGACTTTTTGCTAATTTGTGATTGATGAAGTTATGGGTACTACTAGAATCAATCGACACTGTTACCTTTTTCTTTTTGATATATCCTTCTATCTTGAGGGTTTGTGGAGTACTAATCCAAGCCAATGCATGCCAAGATATCGCTGGAGTAGTTTCTTTTAGATCTAGATCTTGTGATGGTTCTAATTCTTAATCTTCTTCCTCTTCACAGTCTATGTAGAATAATTTCTTCTCACCACATTTATGCCCCTCACTGTACTCGTTGTCACAATCAAAACATAGTCCCTTTGCTCTTCTTTCATCAATTTGTTGAGGTGTCAACTTTGTTGGTTTAGTGAGGTTAAGAGAAGGAGCATGATACTCTCTATAGTTGTTAGTAACCATTATTCTAGTAGCCATATTTTTACTTTCAACTTTCCTTGCTAAGTTGAAAGCATGCTTTAGGGATTTAGGTTCAAAGATACACAATTCATGTTGGATGCTTTCCTTTAAAGTTCACATAAAGATATCTAATAGTTTATCCTCTAGATGACCTTTACCCCAGGACTTAGTTTTTAGAATTGTTGAATGTGTTATGCAATTGGACCTTTTTGCTAAAAAATTATCAATTGACTAAATAATGTATTGTTTTTAATATCCCCATAATGTGCTATCAATTCCTCCATAAAAATGGACCAAGAGACAATAAAATCATTTTTTCATTCACAAAGCCATTGATACCATACAAATTGGTCATTTTCTAAATACAAGGATGTAACAATTACCTCTTGAAGGGTTGGCACGTGGTGTAGATCAAATAATTGTTCCATCTGGAATATCCATGTTATAGGATCGTTACCATCAAACTTCCTCATATCGATCTTCAAAATGAAGTAGTTCCTTGGTGCAGACTTGAAGCCATGATGATGTGGATCTTGAAGTAATGAATGACCATAATTATGAGATTCACTATTTGTGCTCTCTAAATGTGAGAAAATACTCCCCATATGTGATTGAGTCTCTACAACCTTATTCTCCTTATTTTCATGATTTCCTTGGATCTCCATATCCCTATTAGGGAACCTCTATACAAGAATGGTTTCTATGCACTTCATAGTTTTTTGTATTTCTTCCTTATTTTCATGATTTCCTTGGATCTCCATATCGCTATTAGGGAACCTCTATACGAGAATGGTTTCTATGCACTTTATGGTTTTTTGTATTTCTTCCTTATTTTCATTCATCTTCGTTTCCATCTGTTCCCTATTTTCATTCATATTCTTTTCCATTTCATCCATCTGGTAAAATTCTCTTTTTTTTTTTTCTTCTCAAGTCATGGTTGAGCTCTCTGTAGCTTTACTTGGTGAAGTAAAATTTGGATTTTCTTTAGAACCATGAAATAAAGTTGTTGGGAACTAAGGACAAGGGAGTGTCAGGTGTTGTAACTCTTTTATATATGTGCAGGTCCAATAATAGTACTTGGCCCAATATCTCAAGGTACTAACTAATGAGGCTCAACCATGCCCTTAACCGTATTTCCCAACAACCTAGGTACTAGAGAGTGTTCTCCCCGAGAGCTGTTCTCGATGTACTGTAGAAACAAGATGGTCGAACAGTTTATCTAAGGCTGGTTTCAGGTATACCTAGGGGACTTCCTATATACCCAAAGGTGTGTGGAAGTGAGATTCTGTCTACAAGTACTGTCTAATGTGGTACTACTCAAATGGGTACCAACATGGGTTTCTAACAGTGTGAAACCATGTGTATTTCTTGTGTCCATTCTTCACCAACCACAATTTTACTCGCTTAATGACAAATTTTGTATCATTTAAAGTCATTGGAACATGTCTCTTTAAAATAATTTAAAAATGAACATGTTAACCACAAAAAAGCTCTTAAAATCACCATAAAATACCTTGTGAAAAAACTGTAACTTCCACAAGAAATATATCATAAAATATAACGAGTCAAAATTTGAAAATTTTTCCACATGTATTTCATCAGGATTTTGAAAATTTCAGTCCGAAACTTCATTGAAAAAAAAGACAGTGAAAAAGCCAAGATAATTGATTTCAGGATTCATCACAAACCTTGTCTTCCATGGACTATATCTCTAAAAGTATAGCGAACCAGAACCTGAAATTTTGACCACCTATATTGTGACATTTCTCCTCAACCTACACACAATTTCTCTTTTTGAAACTTCCCCCCAAAAAATTAAAGTGGAAATTCCAAGTGACTCGTTTAAAACTGATTTCAATATGAGTCAAAAACCCTATTTTCCATAGGATGTATCTCCATAAAAAAGCTCTTAAAATCACCATAAAATACCTTGTTAAAAAACCGTAACTTCCACAAGAAATATATCATAAAATATAATGAGTCAAAATTTGAAAAATTTTACACATGTATTTCATCGTGTCAACTTAGGATTTTGAAAATTTTAGTCCGAAACTTTATTGAAAAAAACTACAATGAAAATGCCAAGATAATTGATTTCATGATTCATCACAAATCTTGTCTTCCATGGATTATATCTCCAAAAGTATAACGAACCAGAACCTGAAATTTTGACCACCTATATTGTGACATTTCTCCTTAGCCTCCACACAATTTCTTTGCTTGAAACTTCCCCCCCAAAAAATTAAAGCGGAAATTCCAATATGACTTGTTTAAAACTGATGCGAGGATGAGTCAAAAACCCTATTTTCCATAGGATGTATCTCCGAAAGTATAACAAACTAGAACTCAAAACTTTTACCAGACGTACTGTGATATGTCTCCTAAGTAACCTCTAAATTTCGTTGTCTAAAGTGTCCCGGAAAAAAAAGTTATAATGAAAATGCCAAAATGACTCGCTTGAAACAACAAAACATTAGGATCGATGCTCTTGATACCAAATATTATGAACCAAGCGCCTTGACAATGATTAAAAGTCAATAAATACCATTCACTTCCAGGGGGGAATCTCCTCTTAAACAAAATAAGATGATCCTAAGAGTAGGTCTCCTTGGTATAT
>ML798817.1:272226-293973 GCA_009831015.1 Picea engelmannii
TATAATGAAAAGGTACAATGAAATGTTCCAACCGACCTACTAATATAACAAAAGAAATGTAATTAACTCAATATCTAGAGCTTATTAAGGGGTTTTATGTTTAACATGGGGCTTTGCCTAAGGCTTAACAACCAATTACAAGTCCTAGGTAACTTGGATGGAGTAATACCCACTACCCTGTTTGTGGTAACTTAGCCAAACAAAAGTTCTTGTGTCAATGGTTCATCCTTTGAAGGTTGTTTCACTTGGATAAGTGGGCCACATATGGTACCTAGCCTCTTCCAAAGAATTTTGATGCTTTTATTAAATTTTTAAAAAATGTTTTGTCAATGCTCCAGTTAAAAATATCATAATTGTCCTTGAGATCCATAATGCTTACATCTCAGAAATCCTCACATGGATGGAAACTCGGTTGCGTGGGACTTTCTCTCCCTCGAACATGCATTACTTAGGCCTGAAATCCTCTCATGTTGCTGCCCAAAGGACCACATCTGCTGCTACCCAAAGGGCCACCACTACGGAAGCTCAGCCACATGTTTCTCAGGATCACTGATGGAAAATGTTTCAATTTTATTTGCTCCTTTTGTCTATGTCATCTAAGTAGCTATAAGATAGTCTTAGTTAAACAATTGTATAAGCATGCTAAGACAATTGTTTTCCTAGTTTTAAGACATCTAAACAATTTATTAGCTTAGTTTCCCCATTGGAGCAGGTTCTTTATGATGCCCATAGATTGTCACAGTCTCCTAGAACTAGACTTGATATACTCTATATATTTTGTCAATAGTTAATACAATCTTACTTACAAAAAAAATAAAAATACCACAATTGTTTTGACAAGGTAGTCAATACCTATAAATATCATACACCATGATAACAAAACTTTTAATGCTTTTATTTAAGTTTAAATAAATCTCTTGGAAAAAAAACACAACACAAGTTTTGTCAATGTTATAGTTAAAAATATCACATTTGTTTTGACAACACATTCAATACCTATAAATACAATACACCTTGACAAGCACTCATGGCGAACATTTTATTGCTCACTTAGTGATTGACCATGTTATAGTGGAATAGGAACTTTGACTAAATAAAAGAAGCATACTGTCACTAAATAACTTTGCTTTTTTTTTAGTATTACACTAAAATTTATCAAATCCGAAAAAGTAAATAAAATAAAAATCAATTTCAAACTTGAAAAACATTTTATTTCTTTTTGCACAAAAAATGCATAACAATAAGTCATGACAAAAATAATAAGTCACTTTAAAAATCTAAATATCAAGATCCAATATTTAAAATAACATTATTTGTAAAGCATAAAATAAAATATTCATTGCTACTTTGTAAATAAAATACCAGAATATAATAAATAAATAGTTTATATTAACCCAAATTTTTAATAATTGATCTTATGAGACTTTCCATCCAATACTTTATCCATGCAGTGCATAGGCTTTAGTTATCTATTCGTATTAGACAACAAGAGGAAATAAGAGAAGAGATGTCAAAGGTTAGGGAAGCAAGGGATGAGGGCAAAAGGGCATGGCTGTTTAAAGGCAAAGTTGTTATTGCCTTTTTCGGTCCTCATTCTAAAACATGACAATAAGGTGGTAACTAAGAAACAACAACAAATTCATTAGCAGAAAACTATGCAACAAGGCCAGTATGGGCAAATAGGGGTGAAGACTCAACTTTGAGTCTTGTAGGCCAAACCAAATAGCAATAAGAATATACCCAAGTTTCCTTAAGACTAGTTTGTTGGAACTACAGAGGTTATCCTTGGAGGTGGGCGCCTGGGTTAAGACCTATCGCGGAAGATAGAGACATAATTTGTCTATTGGAAACACATGAGCATGAAGGGTGCAAGACACTTTTGTTTGAAGAGTATGTGAAGATGGCAGTGTGGAACAAGGCAACTGAGAATGTTAAAGGACACAGGGGTATCATGGTCTTAGTGAGGAAAAAAAAAGGCCGTCTCACTCAATTAGAAAGAGAAGACTCAAATAAACAATTCATTTGGTTTAAAATATCAGAAAATGGTAACACCATCAAAATTGCAGCATGTTATTTTGCCCCACAAGTTTAAAAAACTTACAAAATTAGAGGGCTTGACCACAAAGACCCCTTTGCAGCATTAAAAAACGATATTGCATCGTACTCTCAATTAAGTGAAGTCCTTATAGTGGAGGATTTCAATGCTAGGACAACAAGTGAACAAGCTAGTATTCTTCACTGTAAGGAAGACTGCAATCCCATTTGGCTTACAGAAGAAAGAAATCATCAGTGGACAAGAGTTTCATAGGAAAACAAAAGTTGCAACCTTTTTGGGGAGCAACTACTTACTCTATGTGGGGCATTTGACTTAGTCATTTGTAATGGGTTCGCTAAATGGGCGAATTATGGTAATTTCACATGCAATACCCTACAATGGAGCAAGTGTAGTAGACTATGCAATTTGCTCGCATGGCTTGTGTGAGAAAATGGAAGAATTTTTGATTGGTTAACAACTGTGGGAGTTGAAATCTGATCATATACCGATCTATTTAAGTTTCACTTGCGCTGAACAACAACGTGGGACAAAAACTCGATGCATTCAACAACCTCCTTCAAAGGGCATAATTCTTTTGACTAAAAAGAACTGTAACACCTTCAAGATAGCCCTAGAGAGGCTACTTAACACGGAGGAAATTCCATCCCAGGGCCTCCATAGTCTTGAGTTAACAAAGTTAATTCAAAGCACACTTACAAAATGCAAAAGAGCAAAAAATAGGAAATCTGAAACAAACTGCTTTCCGGTTAATGCTTGGTTTGATGAGGAATGCAAAACAACAAAGAAAACTTTGAAAGAGTCAAACATAAAAGCCTACAAACAAATTGTAAGAAAGAAAAAAACTGATTTCATGATCTCAAGGTGGGAGGAACTAATTTTCTTGGGGAAATTAACCCCAAGTTATTTTGGAAGGAACTTCAAATGAGAAAGAAACAAATTGAAAATAATACCACAACTTATCAATGGTTCAAGTATGCAAAGCAACTTTATGAGCAAGATCCTAAGGTTGACCCTGTCGAACAATTGAAAGGGGGAGGCGGGGGGGGGGGGGNTTATGCTTATTTTAAACTATTTACAAATCACTCAATGACAATCACAATAATGCAGGGATGTAAGCAATAGAATATACAACATCAATCACACATATGAAATATACAGAGACAGATATTTCCTGAGGAAACCCATAAAGGGAAAAACCTCTTCTTCTTGATATGATAAGTAATCCTTATTTTCTTTACATTATCATACTTATGAGCTCCAACTGTTCTTGAGGCTACAACCTCTATTTTGCAAGCTGCAACTTGCTGAGAGCACCAACTCTCTGTTTCTCCAACTGCTCTTGAGGCTACAACCTCTGTTTTGCAAGCTGCAATTTGCTGAGAGCACCAACTCTTTGTTTCTCCAACTGCTCTTGAGGCTACAATCTTTGTTTTGCAAGCTGCAACTTGCTGAGAGCACCAAGTCTCTGTTTCTCCAACTACTCTTGAGGCTACAACCTCTGTTTTGCAAGCTGCAACTTGCTGAGAGCACTAACTCTCTATTTTCTCTAGCACCCACTAGAAGGAAGCACCAACTCCTTGGTTTCTCTAGCACACACTAGAAGGAAGCACCAACTCCCTAAGTGTTCCAGCACCAATTTCCAGTCACACAGACACCGACCTGTATAACAGAGAACAACAATTCTCCCTTGCACCACCCTGCCACCCTGTTTTTTTTGGCTACAACCAGATGGACGCTAACTCCTTGTGTTCAAGCACCCACTTGAAACTCTGAGGACACTAGTCCTCCCTACCACCCTGAAATATAAATCTTTTCTTTCTTGAATTTATTACAGTGATACAACATTTATCTATGGCTTACAAGTCTCATCACTATTCTGCTACACTGCTTTGCTTTGCCTGCATCAGTGTCTCTCTGCTCCCCCCACTTGCGCTTTCTGTTCTCCTTTATTTTATGCTCTATGTGCCATCTCCATTCTATGCACTATGCCTCTTTTGTGCATTTCAGCTGCTGCCCACAACATGTTTTTTCCCCGTGTGAAATAACTCTCGACAGAACCAACCACCTCTTCTCTGTTTTGCTTATATTTATCATGCCCAGTCCTCTGCCAGATCAAACACATAACTCTTCATCCCCTCTGGCGATTACACTCACTCTGTTCTTCATCCATGACCATTATGCTGAGACTCTTTGGCTTCTCTGGCAGCTACCGTCTTGAATGCTTTTCCATCTGTCAATCATCTCTATGATGAGTCTTCATTCCACTAACAGATACCTTGAGACTCTTCAGCTTCTCTGACAATCACCTTGCAGCCTCTTCGAATTCTCTGGCTGAAACCATCGATGGTTTTCTGCAGTTACAATTAGTTCGTCTTTAGCAGTTACTGAGAGAACCTTCATGCGCTCATCCCTTTAGCGCTTTTTCCTTTCCTGAGAAAACTACACAGTGGGTGTTTAGCTTTTTTGGCTAAGCCCCTTCCTTTCACATGACCATCGACGATGATCGTATGCCTAACCAATAGTCATTTCGTGATTTCGCATTTCGGGTGATCAACTGTGAGTCACCTTGGTTTTCCTGACTCGCGAAACTCCGAAATGGACCCTGACACCGCTAGCTGTGATCAAGGGCAAAGCACGAGGGTGCTTCACGATTTCGCATATCGCGACCTCCTGCTGTGAGTTGCTTCCAAACTCACGATACGCGGAACTCTGAAATGGAGCCCAACAACGCTAGCTCCTTCACTTCTCTTCCTCTGATGTGACCACAAGCTATGATCAGGAGTCAAGCAAAAGAGTGCTTCACGATTTCCCATATCACGAACTCCTACTGTGAGTTGCCTCCAAACTCCCAATATGCGAAACTCCGAAATGACTTCATATCAGATCAACAATCGAGGTCTCTCTCTGATCGACGACTGTGATCAATATTGTGGACTCTGACTTCATATTAGATCAACGATCTAGATCCTTGGTGATCAGACGACCCAGATCATTTTGCGACTTCGCATATCGCGAGTTCCTACAACTCTCACCTTTGACTTCTCCAACTCGCGAGTCAGTGAAATGCTGATCTCTCGCCACATGTCCTCTGGATCTAACGATCCAGATCATTTTGCGGAGTTGGAGGTTGGCTCTTGCCCATTAACCTCTTCACAGTTATACTGGATCTAACGACTGCTAGTCCTACATACTTTAATCTGGCGGATGAGGTCTAATCTCCTCCTCTGCGCGCTCCTCCTATCTGCACTCTGATCTAACGACCATCGGGTATTCTGGATTGGTGATCCAACGACCACTGTAACTCCTCCTCCTGAGCTTTGGCTTTCTCAAATCTCTAAGTGTCAAAGGCCACGACCTTTTATCCTTCTGCGAGCCTTGATGACTTGGACCTCGTTTGCGTTTCTGGGAATGCTATCTCTCCTGAGCTTTGGTAATGGAATTCATCTCAGCCTTGGCGCCCACTTGCACTCTACGTGCAATGCTACGCTATTCCTCCTCAGCTTCTCGACCTTGTTCTTTTGTGTCTTCGCTACTGGCGGTTGTTCTTGCCATGTACACTCTGTTTGTAAACCCGCCATCATCGATGTTGTTCTTGCCATCAATGACAAGCACACTCTGCCTGTAAACATGCCAACAATCTCCCCCTTTGGCATTGATGGCAACCTTGAATGGCTGCACTATTCTGCTTAGACCTCTAACTGTAGCATACACCTTTTCTCCCCTTTTGACATCAATGTCAAAGAAAACATGCTCCCCCTGAGCTGTTGCAGTGTTTTTTGGAGGTATCAGATATTCAACCAACACATACTCCCCCTTACATAATGGACTCTCTTAAGTTAATAATGGGGCCACGCCCAACTTCTGACATAGATACTCAAACTGAGCTTGTGCAAGCGGTTTTATGAAGATATCAACAATTTGATCTTTGGATGGAATATAATGCACATAAACCACAAAGTTGGTTACTTGTTCTCTCAAGAAGTGATACTTGATGGGTATATGCTTGGTCTTGGAGTGAAAGACAAGATTCTTTGACACACTAATTGCACTGGTATTATCACAATGAATTGTGATCGGTGCAGTCTATTTTACCTCCAAGTCTGCAAGTGTTTGAATCATCCACAATACTTGGGTACAACAAGTGGCAACTGCAATGTATTCAGCTTTTGTAGTTGACAAAGAAATAGAACCTTGCTTCTTTCTCAACCATGATACAAGGGAATCTCCTAAGAAGAATGCACCTCCACTCATGCTTTTCCTTTCATCCATGTAGTTAACCCAGTCAACATCTGAATAGACTGATAGTTGAAAATTTTGATTCCTAGGATACCATAGGCCATAGTCCATTGTTCCTTTCAAGTATCTGAATATTCTTTTGACAACTAACAAATAACTTTGTTTAGGTGTGGCCTGATACCTTCCTACTAGTCCAACAACATGCATTATGTCTGGACGAGATGCATGTTGCCTATCATAGACCTATATGAACTCTGATCAACATCAAGTGAGTCATCATCCTTGCTTAACTTACATCCAATGACCATAGGTGTGCTCATAGGTTTAGAATCTTCCATTTGAAACCTTTTCAACATTTATCTTAGATATTTTTCTTGAGAAATAAATATTCCTTCAGACTTTTGAGTAATTTGTAGGCCAAGAAAAAATGACAGTTCCCCTATCATGGACATTTCAAATTTAGATTGCATGGCAGAAGCAAACCATTTTACCAGTGAAACATTATTACTACCGAAAATGATGTCATCTACATAGACCAACACAATGAGAAAGTCATTACCCTTTGTTTTGATATATATATTGTTGTCAACTGTTCCTCTCTTGAACTCTGTCTTGAATATATGTATCCAGTCTGTGATACCAGGCACGAGGAGCTTGTTTCAACCCATATAAGGCTTTCTTCAGCTTGCAGACAAAGTCATGGTTATCTAACAGTTGGAAACCCTCTGGTTGTTCCATATAGACTTCTTCTTTTAGATCTCCATTTAGAAAAGCTGATTTGACATCCATTTGATAGACTTTAAACTTCTTATGACAAGCATAGGCAAGAAACATTCTAATAGCTTCTAATCTTGCTACAGGCGCAAATGTTTTATCAAAGTCCAGTCCTTCTATTTGAGCATATCCTTTGCAGACCAATCTAGCTTTATTTCTTACAATATTTCCTTGCTCATTCATCTTATTTTTGTAGACCCATTTTGATCCTATTACATTTTTATCTGCTGGCCTAGGAACGAGTTCCCAAGTGTCATTCTTTTCAATCTGGTCTAGTTCCTCATTCATTGATTTTAACCAATTTACGTCTTTATTGGCCTCATTGAAGTTCTTGGATTCCACCATGGATATGAAGGCTATATGTGATTGCTCAATGTTTTTTATTATCCTTCTCCTGGTTTGTACACCTTTGTCTTTTTCACCAATTATCTGACTTGTAGGATGATTCTTTTGAGTAATTCTAGAGGAAGAATTTGATGCTATCTGCTGATTTGAGTTTGCTCGAGTATTTGCATCTTCATCTGACTCAAAATCTTCTTGTTCTGATTCTTGGACCTGTTTAGCTTCAACTTCATCTATATCCTCTATTGTTGATTCAGTATTGTTCACCTCTCTTACTGGAATTCCTTCATCAACTTTTATGTCAATACAATCAACCAATTTATTCAACCTCTTATTATAGCATCTATATCCTTTACTGTTTGTAGCATACCCTAAGAAGATGCCTTCATCAACCCTGTCATCATACTTGCCAAGGTTCTCATTATTATTTTTTATGTAGCACTTACTCCCAAAGACTTTGAAGTGTTTGATTGAAGCAGGTATTCCATACCACAGTTCATAAGGTGTCTTGTCACTGTGTGGTCTGAGGTGGGCTTTGTTAAGAACATGGACTACTGTGTGTATTGCTTCTACCCAGTAGGTTTGACCAATGTTCTTCTCATTCATCATTGACCTGGCCATTTGTTGCACGATTCTGTTTTGCCTCTCAACTACTCCATTTTGCTGTGGAGTTCCTGGGATTGTGTATTCTCTCTTGATCCCATTTTTATCACAAAATTCCTTAAAATCACTTGACATAAATTCTCCTCCTCTGTCTGATCTTACTACCTTTAACCTCTTACCTGTTTGATTCTTAGTTAAAGCCTTAAATATTTTAAATTTCTCAAATGCTTCAACTTTTTCTTTGAGAAAAGCAACCCAAGTCAGTCTGGAGTAATCGTCAATGATCAACATAAAGTAGTTTTCCTTCCCTGTGCCTTCCTGTCTTGATGGTCCACATAAATCCATATGAATTAATTGGAGTGGTTTCTCTGTTGAAGTAGAGCTCTTGGATTTAAACTGAGTCTTGGTTAGCTTTTCTACTTGGCAGGATTTACACACAGAGTCTTGTGGCTTTGATAATCTTGGAAGATCTTTTACTGCCTCAAGATTTTTGAGCTTGATTAAGTAGTCAAAGTTTAGATGTCCAAGCTATGCCATAACCATCTTTCATCATGTTTGCTTAGATGACACTCTTCTCTATCTACTTTCAACACATATACATTATTATCTGTCCTTATGCCTTTAGCCACCACTTGTCCTGAGTTTACAAACTTTATCTTGCAATCCTTGGAAGTGAACAATACTTCACATCCTCTGTCACACATTTGACTTACACTTAGCAAATTATGTTTCAACCCATCTACAAGCAGAACATCCTGGGGTTTTCTTTTACCATTACTCAAACTCACCATCCCTTTACCCTTGATTTTACCAGGAGCATCATTTCCAAAGGTTACATTTCCTGATTTGCTTTCACTTAGAGACAAAAACTTACTTTTGTCTCATGTCATATGTTTGGAGCACCAACTGTCAATATACCAGGGGTTCTTTTGTCTTTGAGTTGACAACACTAATCCACACTTGTCATATTCTTTCTTCTTCCAACCCTTAACGTTTTCAGTAGAAGGAGTAAAATCTGATTCATAGTTCCGTAAGCGACAATTTACAGCTTTATGTCCATAATTATGGCATGTGTAACATTTTGGTTCATTGAATAAGGGATCATAACGGTTGTTATGCTTAACTTGTGTCCTTTTCCCAACCATCACATGATTTGCAGTCTGTGATTGTTTGTTACTTGACTGTCTCATTCTTTGTTGCGGAAGATATCTATTCCTCGAGTGTTTTGATTGCTCATATCTAAATCTTAAAGAACAATTTACAGCTTTGTGACCAAAGTTAGAACAGAAAAAACAATATCCATAGAAAAATCCTTTGTACCTGGAAAATGGATGTCTTCTTTGAGCAGGTCAATTTCTTTGTTCTACAGATTTAGTTCTGGCACTTTTTCTTTCACTCTTCCTTGGCGACTGATTATCTTCCTCTGTTTCTCCATATTTGTTGTTGTCAATGAATGTAGACTTGACAAACTTTATGGATTCTTTGTTGCTTGGATGACTACAACTTGATCCTTCTTCATAACCCCACCCTGTTGCTTGGATTCCTTTGCTGATTAAGAATGGTTGTTAATCCTTCTGAGGCTTTAATGCTTGGAAGATTTTGGAGATACAATGCTTTGAACTTCTCCATCTCTTTTCTGGTTTTTACTACCTCTTCTTCCAAGGCTTCACATCTTGCCTTCTTCTCTGATAACTGTTGTTTCAGAATGTCCTCTATTTTCTTTGCCTCTTCTAACTCCACCTTTAGTAGGGCAAAGTCTTCATCGGGTTTTTTAGCATTCTTTTCAAACTGCATCAACAACTGTTTTTGTTTTCTCTTTTCGAGTCTGAGTCTGCCAATCTCTTCTAAGGCACTGATTAGTTCACCTTCCATATCAACCACAACTTCTTCATCATTAACATCACTTCCTGTGTTTTGATTAACATAATCCTCTTTGGCCATAGGCACAAAGTCATTAACCTTATCTTCACCATCAAAATCACTATTTGTGTCTCCTGAAGAATCATCATTGTTTACACATAAACTTTTCCTTTTATCAAATCTCTTGGATTTATACTTCTCTTCACCTTCAGAGTTCTGGTCCTTCTTCTTGTGTGGACACCTAGATGCAAAGTGACCTATCCTTCCACAGTTAAAACATTTGAAGGACAACTTGCTTCGGTACTTGCCTGATCCTTTCTTTAGTCTTCTCACAAATTTTGCTTCAATTTCATCAGGCTCATAATCCTCATTCTTATTTTCTTTAAATGATGCTTCTTTGGAGGTGGGTTTATCTTTAGCTATCCTCATTTCATATGCAGTCAACATTCCTAGAAGTTGATCAAAAGCCAAAGCTTTTAGATCATTAAGTTCTTCTATAACAGAGACTTTTGGGTTGAACCTATCTGGCAGAGATCTCAAAATTTTCTAAACTAAAGCGGGTTCCTCAATTTTTTCACCAAGTGCTTTCATTGCATTTACTAGTTCTTCAACTCTCAGAAAGTACTTCCCAACAGTTTCATCCTCTTTCATCTTTAGTTGTTTAAATTGTACTCTGTAGGTTTGAAGCTTGGAGTCCTTTACCTTCTCATTACCTTCATAACTGCTAATGAGTTTGTCCCACACTTCTTTGGCAGTTTCTAAGTGCATAACTTTTACAAATTCTGCTTTTGCAAGCCCACTCAGAATAACATTCATAGCCTTAGCGTTGAAGCTGAATTCTAGCTTGTCATCCTTATTAGCTAGTATAACTGGCTTTACATAACCAGTCTCTACCGCATCCCAGACATCTGCACCTAAAGCCATTATGTAGGTTCTCATCCTAACTTTCCAGAAGGCAAAGTTTGTTCCATTGAACAGAGGGGCCTTGTTGGTTGAAGCTCCTTCACGACTAGTCATGTTTAAGCTCTAGGATCTACCCTTAGATAAAAGGGGTCGACTCTGATACCAATTGTTGAACAACTGAGAGGGGAGGGGTGAATTAGTTGTTACAATGCTTAAACAATTATGCTTATTTTAAACTCTTTACAAATCACTCAATGACAATCACAATAATCCAGGGAGGTAAGCAATAGAATATACAACATCAATCACACATATGAAATATATAGAACATATATTTTTTGAGGAAAACCATAAAGGGGAAAAACTCTTCTTCTTGATATGATAAGTAATCTTTATTTTCTTTACATTATCATACTTATGAGCTCCAACTCCTCTTGAGGCTACAACCTCTGTTTTGCAAGCTGCAACTTGCTGAGAGCACCAACTCTCTGTTTTCTCTAGCACCCACTAGAAGGAAGCACCAACTCCTTAAGTGTTCCAGCACCAACTGGATGGAAACACCAACTTCCAGTTACACAGACACCAACCTGTATAACAGAGAACAACAATTCTCCCTTGCACCACCCTACCACCCTGGTTTTTCTAGCTGCAACTAGATGGAAGCTACAACTCCCTATGTTCAAGCACCCACTTGAAACTCTGAGGACACTAGTCCTCCCTAGCACCTCCCTACCACCCTGAAATATAAATCTTTGCTTTCTTGAATTTATTACAGTGATGCAACATTTATCTATGGCTTACCAGTCTCGTCACTGTTCTGCTACACTGCTCTGCTTTGCCTGCATTAGTGTCTCTTTGCTCGCCCCACTTGTGCTTTATGTTCTCCTTTATTTTATGCTCTATGCGCCATCTCCATTCTATGCGCTATGCCTCTTTTGTGCATTTTAGCTGCTGCCCACAACATGCTTTTTCCCCGTGTGAAATTACTCTCAACAGAAGCAACCACCTCTTCTCTGTTCTGCATATATTTATCATGCTCAGTCCTTTGCCAGATCAAGCACATAACTCTTCGTCCCCTCTAGCAATTACACTTAGTATGATCTTCATCCATGGTCGTTATGCCGAGACTCTTTGGCTTCTTTGGCAACTAACGTCTTGAACGCTTTTCCATCTGTCAATCGTGTCTATGATGAATCTTCATTCCACTGACAGATACCTCGAGACTCTTCATCTTCTCTGACAATCACCTTGTAGCCTCTTCGAATTCTCTGGCTGAAACCATCAATGGTTTTCTGCAGTTACAATCAGTTCGTCTTTAGCAGTTATTGAGAGAACCTTCGTGTGCTCATCCCTTTGGCGCTTTTTCCTTTCCTGAGAAAACTACACAGTGGGCGTTTAACTTTTCTGGCTAAGCCCCTTCCTTTCACATGACCATCGACGGTGACCGTATGCCTAACCAATAGTCATTGCATGATTTCACATTTCGGGTGATCAACTGTGAGTCACCTTGGTTTTCCCGACTTGCGAAACTCCGAAATGGAGCCTGGCACCACTAGCTCCTTCCCTTCTCTCCCGCTGATGTGACCACTAGCTGTGATCAGGGGCCAGGCACGAGGGTGCTTCGCGATTTTACATATCACGACCTCCTGCTGTGAGTTGCTTCCAAACTCATGATACACAAAACTCCGAAATGGAGCCCAACAACACTAGCTCCTTCACTTCTCTTCCTCTGATGTGACCACAAGCTATGATCAGGGGTCAAGCAAAAGAGTGCTTCGCGATTTCACATATCGCGAACTCCTACTATGAGTTGCATCCAAACTCTCGATACGTGAAACTCCGAAATGACTTCATATCAGATCAACGGTCGAGGTCTCTCTCTGATCGACCACTGCAATCAATATCATGGACTCTGACTTCATATCAGATCAACGGTCCAGATCCTTGGTGATCGGACGACCCAGATCATTTCGCGACTTCGCATATCGCGAATTCCTACAACTCTCACCTTTGACTTCTCCAGCTCATGAGTCAGTGAAATGCTAATCTCTCGCCACGTGTCCTCTGGATCCAACGACCCAGATCATTTCACGACTTCGTATTTCGCGGAGTTGGAGGATGGCTCTTGCCCATTATCCTCTTTGCAGTTATACTGGATCTAACGACTGCTAGTCCTTCCCACTTCAATCCAGTGGCTGAGGTCTAATCTCCTCCTCTGCGCGCTCCTCCTGTTTGTACTCTGATATGATGGCTATCGGGTATTCTGGATTGGTGATCCAACGACCACTGTCGCTCCTCCTCATGAGCTTTGGCTTTCTCAAATCTATAAGTGTCAAAGGCCACAACCTTTGATCCTTCTGCGAGCCTTGATGACTTGGACCTCGTTTGCGTTTCTGGGAATGTTATCTCTCCTGAGCTTTGGTAATGGAATTCACCTCGGCCCTGGCGCCCAATTGTGCTCTGCGTGCAACGCTGCACTATTCCTTCTCAGCTTCTCGACCTCGTTCTTCCGTGTCTTCCCTGCTGGCGGCTGTTCTTGCCATGTACACTCTGTTTGTAAACCTGCCATCATTGTTGTTGTTCTTGCCATCAATGACAAGCACACTCTGCCTGTAAACATGTCAATAGACCCCCCTCACTTGGTCAACACTACTACTAAACTCTTCACCGTGCAAGAGATTGAGGTGGGTATTAAAAAGTTGGGGGTTGGAAAAGCAAAAGATTTAGTCGAACTCCAAGCAAAATATCTAAAATGGGGTTCAAAAACTCTTGCACCTCACATTATGAAATTTTTTAACACCATCATTCAACAAGGATTCCCTACAGATTGGACAATGAGCCTAGCAATACTTCTTTTCAAGAGTGGGGATGTCAACAATCCCTCCAACTATAGGACCATAATGATAAACCCGTTGTTTGCAAAGTTATTCGAAAGTATGCTAGAAAATAGAATCAACAAGTGGGCGAAAGAAGGAGATAAGCGCGCCAAAGGGAAAGCAGGTTCAGACCTAAACACTCAACGATTGATCATGGTATAACTCTAAGGCACATCATTGAAAAAGTGTGGGAGAAAAAAAAAGAAAGTCTTTTGTTGCTTTGTCGATTTCAAAAAAGCTTTTGACGCCATCCCTAGAGATAAACTTTGGCGTAGAATGGAGGAACTTGGGGTTCCTATGCATCTTAGAGCAGTTGTCCATAAGCTATATGAGGAGGTTAAAGTCAAAATCAAAACGCCAGCTAGTATCTCCGAAATATTTAGGAGTGATATCGGGGTCAAGCAAGGGTGCCCATTGTCCCCTACCGTTTTTGGTTTATATATAGACAAACTTGAAGAGTAGTTAAACTTTCACGAGGGTGATGGTGCTCTTTTGGGCGAGTTTGTGATAAGGCTTCTTTTGTATGCAGATGACCTTATTTTGATTGCTAAATCTACTCTTGGGTTGCAAGAACACTTAATTTCCCTTGAGCACTTTTGTAATACAGTGGGGATGCAAGTCAATACTAGCAAGATGAAAGTGGTAGTTTTCTCTAGCAAAAGAAAACAAAAACATAATCAACATAAGTTCTACTTTGAAGGCAACACTCTAGAAGAAGTTGCAGATTACAAATACCTTGGAATTGACTTTAACAAAAATCTAAGTTGAGAAGGTTGCAGAAAGAAAAGAAGTTTGGGAGGTTGGAAAGCGTTCTATGCTTTCCAAAGTAGGTGCAAAGAGGCAGAGCTATGGGATTGGAAGACTATGCAAACTCTCTTTGGGATTTTAGTGATCCCGATGGTTCTCTATGGTTGTGAAGTGTGGGCCAACAGTACATCTGACTTACAATGGAAGCAAATTGAGAAGATTAAAAAGCGCTTGATTACAAACAAGTTTAAAATAGTTCAGTTCCTTATGATATCATGTTGAGTGAAATGGGGGTTGCTCCTATTGAAGCAATTGCTATGGTGCGTCTCATAACATATCTAAAAAAAATGAGCAATTGGAAGACAGTCGATGGCCTAAGGTTGTCTTCAATGATATATTGTGCAAAAGAAAGAAGACGTGGATGTGGCAAAATATTAAATGGATTAGTAAATGGGATATTCACTTGAACAGGTGCCCTACGAACAATAAAGAGATAAAGGCTTTTGTTATTGATAGGTTCCACAAGCGAACCCGAGATAAAGGGCTAGGGAGAAAGAAAGAGTATTATATTGAAGAGTTTAACCCCACTTACAATCATCATAAAAAAAACGTACATAGGGGCCAATATATCTTGGAGAGCCAAAATGCTTATTACCCAATTAAGAACCAATTCCCATCAACTCTGTTGTGAAACCGGGCGTTGGAAAAGACCAAAGGAAGCTTGGGAAGAAAGGGTGTGTATGTTTTGCACCTCCGGAAAAGTGGAAACATAAAAACATTTCATTTTAGAGTGTGAAGCTTTCAAAGATAGCATGGACAACTATGTAAGTATCTTGACAATTAGCTCTTGGAATAATTTATTCAGCGAGGGGACAATGGAGAAATTGAGAGAGCTCATCATCAAGCTGAATAGGAAAAGGGTTGAAATGCAGAAATCAGTGTTTGAGGCAGTCTGTCCCATAGGCTATTGTTGGCCTCGTGGACGTTAAAATAATTTCGTCTTCTTCTTCTTCTATTTGGAATCCTTTGGGAAGACTCTATTCGACAAAAACTCATGTAAAGTCTTTCTTTATTGTTTTTAATAATAGTAGATTCATTTTATCATACAAATAAACCACCGATTCTAAACAAATCATGACCACATTATTTAGGGTTTGTGGGGTGATTTGGAAGAAACACGAATGTTATTCCAACTCTCTATTAATATGTCGATTCTGGGCAACCTAAGCAGTTAGTTATCACTACCCTCTTTTGAAAATCCATACATCCCTTGTGACATGGATATGCTCTTTATTTGAAATCTAGCTTTAATTGGTAGTGACAAAGAGACCACGACTTTTGCATGATGATACCCACCAATCCATTTGCCAATTTAATTTTGGGTCCAAACAATGAACCTATTCAAATTGGAAGATTCCATATTAGTTTTGCATATAGCTACTTTAAGATGAGTGTGGTAGGGAAATAGTGCGCACCTATCCATACTTCGTATTTTGGTACTTCACTTAATTTCCTTTGCAGTTTTTAGGTTTTAAGTTTCTTGCACTAATATTTAAGTGGTTGCAGTTTTCTGATAGTTTATCATTACTATCATTTGGTATCTTGTGTAAATAAATATATCCGCCAAACTCATCATGTAGTTTAAAGTTCCAACACAAGTTTTGGGTATCCATGAGTTAATTTAGGAGGCTACAACCACTATACTCAAATATGCATTCCCCGCACGGATCAAAATGTATTGAAAGTGTATGTCAGACTGTATGTCTAATATACTGGAATATGCATTTACTTGTTATAGTACACCGATCCCTTAAGTATAGATTTGTGTCAGCTTGTGTGCTCTTTGGGCTCTATTGACTCACTAGTGGATAGAAATTGGTTTATGAGAACTTATTGGCCTACTCAAAAATAATATTCAAAATTGCTCAGCTCTCCAAAAGTGAAAAGGTGTCTATGGCATGCCTTCTTCATACAAGATATAATCATGTGGCACTAGAGTACACTACATTTGCATCCACAATACTAACTTTTCAAGGCAAAAACATTGTTGTTGAAAAACTGTGCTAAAACAAAGAGTGTAAAGGCACACAATTATATTCAGAGGATACCCTTCAGCATGAGAGTTTGGATGCTTATGAAATAAATGGAGCATGTTAAAAAAAATAAAATTGATTATCCCAAAAAATCGGGGATGTGCTTTTATTAAATAACACCACAGTAAAAACCATTTGTGAGAAGGATTTTGCACAGCATAAGACGAGAATTGCCCCAAAATACCTTAAAGTGAACGCAAGGAATTTTTTGATTTCATACAGTTTGAGATCTCCCATGCTTCAGTGGTTACCAATGGTGTCAATAGAGAAATTCTATCAGCACGGCCCAAAAAAGAGGTTATGATAAATGAAAATTTATATTACCCACATATGTGACCATGCAAGAAAGTACACATCCTTCAGTATAAAGGAAAAACGTTTCATCAAGGATTACTTCATTTAAAAGTTGTGTTTTTACAATTTCAATATGGCTTCGGAATTCAATTCATTATATGTCCCACTCACTTTGTTATGAAGAAACCTGCATCCTCATTCAAATCTTTTTATTCCCTCTAAAAACATCTGTTTATTTACTTATAGTAACACTTTGTGTTACAGTCACAAAAGCTTTTAAAAGAATGTGAATACTTTAACTCTACTAAGTGATACAAAGGCTATCCATCCTATTTTATCTCAGCGCTGAACATAAGATGCCAAGTGAGGAAACACCATTCTTTGATCTACAAAGCCACCCTTATATTGTTTTTGACATGCAGACTATCAGACCGGTAACATATACTATTCATGAGAAATAGTACACTGGATATACCTGACAAACCTTGGTGGTGATAAGATACCAAGGTGGGAACTTCATCCTTGATTTACAGATCCATCCTTATCATATATGCAAACTTTGGGAAACATTAAAATTGAATGCAGTGCACATAAATTAAAATGTGCCCTGATGTTTCCTCATGTAAAGGCAAACGGATATCTAGAACCTAGTTCACTAGGATGAAATCACAAGGAGGTGTGCTCTAATCAGTCTCAAATAGCTGTAAGAGCCAAAATTGAGGTTACACATTGCACCAACCAGTAGAAAGAAAGATTTGGGAGTTTGAAACTATCTAAAAAGAAAGTTAAAGATGTCCCTCAAAGAGATAATACCTTCAACACGGTTGCTACCAGCTTCCACACATATAAGCCGCCGTACACCTAAAGCCCATCCCGCCAAGAAACAACCACCAAATAGAAAGCTTAATTATCAGAGCAATTTAATATCTTTCCAAAAACTAATTCTATTATCAAGGACAAACTCTGCAAAAGCAAACGATAGATGAGATTAAAAACTCTACCAGGAACAGCTAACTGCTCCATGACCATATGAAGGGTGTCAGAGCGTAAGCACATATGGCACCGTACTCCGGGGGGAATCCCATCTTGAGATGACTGCAGGGCCTATAGTTGCAAAACAAAAGAAACAATAAGGGAACTTTCGCTTGTTGCTAAAGGATATAACCACAGAAAATCATAGAAATTGATAATTAACGACTAACAAAAATATCCAGCTAAGATACATCAGGTCTCAAATTTCTGCCTTCTAATTCAACTTTCCAGCATGACTGTAAGAAAGCATCACATGTGAAACGCAAGGATGCACAAAAATAAATAAAAGATGAAATTGCCAGCTATTTCAAGCTTGTAAAATCCATGAAGTTGTTATTAAGCATGTGGTCAAAGTTACAGGAATGGTGGGTGTGATCAGAATCAGAAGAAGAATCCAGTGTGGGTGCAGCACTCGTCTGTAAATTAGGAATTGGGGAATTGAAACCCTAACCCTCGTTTTTTTATAAATATATATTTAAAATTTAAATTTCATCTTGAAAAAAAATGAACACTGAAATCTGAGTTAAAGCATGTCAAATGTTTAACTTTCATATTCATATGGGGGAATGAGATTCATCAGTGGTAAATAGTAAATACTAAACTAGCATCTGTAGTCATGAAATCTAGTCCCCAAATGGTCGTAGAATCTTGAAAAACTAATGAAGCAAACACTTTCTGCTGTGCTCCAAATTCTTCTCAGCTAAAAACCCTCTCAGGAAATGAAAAGCAGCAGCAAGAATGAAGAATGATTTAAAAAGTGTTTTTTTTCCTTTTATCCTGCATGAGTCTGTGACTCACTGAGTTTGACCAAACTTCCTTTAATTCTGCCTGGTCACTCTGATGGCCTCACCATGTTTTACTAAACTTCAGGAGTACTCATAATTTGACCTATGCATATCCAAGCTAACAAGCCAAAGAGTGTCAGCAATGAAATGACTAAAGAGACTGCCAAAGGTGCTAATAAATTACAATGAGCTTATTGAGTACATGTCCTATAGCACTGTCAGTTGGCATGACTGGTTACCCACACAATCCAGTGGATGTCATGGCACCATAAGGACACCAAAATTAAAGTTGTGGTGAGGCTGGTTATCTTGATGGTACAAATTGTTGATGCTGATATCTTGAATATAAATTAATAATGTACTAATTTGAGAAATCTGAAATTTGAATTAAATCTGAAATCTGCTATGATTCTGTCATCGGAAATGGATCCACTTATACAGGAAACATATCCTATTTTAGGAAATGAATCTTATACAAAATACACAAAAAACCCAAGAATCCAATATGGATCTGAGATTTCCCGATTCCAAGGAGATTTAGATGCCAGTGTGAGGTGCCCTAAGGCGAATCTGGTAACTATGCATGGGATAGTTAGCAGAATACCTCCTCCAAAACTATCAAAGTGTTACACCATATATTGTATTGGGTGTCCGAGGACCAGTTCATGACACTTTGTAGGATGACACCCATGGAATTTCTATGTACGAGTTGCAAATCTAGGAGGCACTTTGTTATTGCACATGTTATTTTGTGCTACTTTCATTGCTTACCTGGCCCTTGGCCAACCAAGGGGGAAGGTGACATCGTTAAGGGATGCGCTGGCAGTATCATTTTCATGCTCCTTGCTCACTTCAGCTTATCAAATTTATTGACCATATATTGTATCATTGGTGGTGTTTGCTTCAACAACATATTATGTATACTCATCTTGTTGCAGGTGCTACTCCATGATTGACTGTTGGTGAAGAAATCTCCTATCTCCTTATCTTGTGCTCATGATACTTTTCATTATTTTCTCTTGGTCATTTCATGGTGGGTTCAAGCCTTTACCTAGTTGTGGTGTCCTCTAGTTTGGTGGTGTACTTCTTAGTAGTGTGTTTAGATGCATGTCCCCTTTCATCATCCCTCCATCATTTAGCCTAGGTACCACCCATTATGTTATCACATTTCCATTTTTCCTAGACAATTTTCATATTACACTCATATTCCATCATTTACCCACTCATAGAGGGTGCATGAACCATATTCATCCATTTCCATATAGTTTTCCTTCATAGCTTACCTTTCATTTGGCATATCTCAATAAAACACACAAAACACATTTTTTCCATGTGTGAATATGCCAAAGTGGTTTGGGATATTTTTACTACTGATTAATCAGAACCAAACCTAAGGTTGAAGTGCTGCATTATTGGCATATTTTATTATTAGGTTCTAAACTTAAATTAAGACCTTATCCTCCAAAGTTCAGAAAAGAAAGAAAAGCAAAGAAAAAAAAGGAAAGAAAAATGACTATGGAATATAACTTGTTGTGCACAAGGAACACAACTTGAGGGTAGCGCTTCCCTTTGGAACACATGTTGAGGCAATACACAATAAAAAATGATTTCTGGAAAGTGGTTGGCTTCATGTTAAATCGATTTGGTCATTTTAGCCTTGTTCACACTTGCACTTGCCACTTGGATGAGACATTTAATTCGTTTGGCACACATGTTGAGAAGTTTGTTGAGTTTGCACATCCTTTGAGGGTTAGTTATGCATGTGCCATCCCTTCATGTCCACTTCCACCTTATTAAAACATTTTTTTATTCTCACATCTTCTAGACATGCTATTTTAGGTGGTGCACTACACTAGATGGTCAACTTTAGCTTTGTATTCATTGTGTTCACTTCTTGTTTTAACCTTGAAGATGATATTTGACTTGGTACTTGAGCACATTCACTATTTTAAGGAGATTCTTCACATATTCGTAGATTTGGATGGAGTAGTCATCACACATATACTATTATTCTATTCCATGGAATTGGTCACCTACTATTTTGAGAGTGGTATGCCTCCCTTGACTAACTACTTTCTATTTGGAAAAATTTCATTATTGACAAGGTTTTTGACTTCTCTTAGAGGGCACACTTGTTGAGGACCACTATTTCTATTTTGGGAGCTGGTTACACCTTCCTTACACCACTCCCAAGGGCACACATCTCTTGAGCATAATTTTACTACTATTTGGTGGATCTCTCTCCTACGCATGCACCCTAGAGTTTTTGACTCTCACATGAGAGGATCAGATTATTATTTGATGACCAATTCAAGAATTTGTCATATTATTCTAATGTTTGACTCATCAAACATGATCACCAAGATATTATTATTTTATTTGAGGTGGTTGAGCCTAGAACTCTATAAATAAGAGGCTCCCCTCATTTGTAATGGTTGTTGTTGAGTGAGCTAACAATAGAGCATTTCTTCTTGGAGAAAATATTGTGGGTTTTATTTTTTTTTCATATCTGTAAGGCCTTTTGTATGAAAATATTTGTTGGTGATTGGAGCTTATGCATGCAAGCTAAAGAATTGAACCAAGGTTATCAAGCAAGAAACTTACTTCAAAGGTGAAAAATTAGGTGTGATTCTTTTGCATCCTTGTTATTTAATTTTGTTTGCATTTGGATATTTCTAGTCTAGTTACTTCAAAAAGTAGTGAACTAGGTTAGCAATATTTTGGCAAACAAAGTTACTTGGTTTAGTCTAGAAATTGATACCATTTGGGATTATTTCCTTGCATAGTATTAGCTTTAATTTTCAGCCATATAGGGTCTTTGAAGCATGTTTAGGACAGCCCTTATATCCTTGATTATAGACTAAGTTAGGCCCTCCTTATGATAGAATTGATCCCATTAGCCCAAGGATAAGTAAGCACTAGTTTCTCCCTCTCTCGTCCATTTGTTTTTTCAAACTTTCAACTTGTTAGCTTGCTGAAAATTTTATAAATTTTTTTATACAGAACATTTAGTTCCTATTTGTTGTGCATTTTAGAGAATTTATTGTTTCCAGCCATAGTTTAGTCTAAGAGTTTGCATTTTTAATTTGAAGCTAGACTAGACTATTATTAAGCTTGCTGGAATTTATTCTTTTTAATTTTTGTTT
>ML798818.1:21586-33603 GCA_009831015.1 Picea engelmannii
TTTTGTAAGACAGGTCATCGATGAAGGTGGAGTCTCTCTTAAAAAAGTGCATACAAAAGAGAACTGTGCAGACATGTTCACAAAACCAGTACTGTTAGAGAAGCTACAATGGTGCTTGGCTTCTCTTGGCTTGCAGAAAAGGTGATGAAAAGAAGCAGGAGCAAGGTATCAGGTTAATTGTTGTCAAGGTGGAGATTGTTAGAAACGGTGATAACAACTCATCCGTGAATAGGATTTTAGATCCTATAAACCAGGATTGGTTGTAACCAATGCAACCTAAGTTAGAATATGGGTGAGATCACAATTAATAATCAGTTTCTAATATATTGCTATAAATTTGTATGCCCGTAGAGGCTGTGAGTGTCAGAGAGGAGTGAGACATGACTGTAATCTCCATTAGCTGAATAATAAGATAATCGATACCTGCACTTGGTGGACGTAGCCCAACATTTGGGTGAACCACGTAAATTGTTGTGTTATTTGTCTGCATGTATTTATTGTCTTATGGTAATTTGTGTTTTCCGCATCTTGCAAATTACAACATAAACGACCCTGGACGAACCATACGCATGGGGTTACTGCTTGAAAGAGGACCAAGATGTTGATCATGAAGAAATGAGCAACAGACGAGGTCCCATTCAGCTAACCTAGTGATATATCATGTACATCTAGGTTTAGTTAATTTGTTTTCAATTCTGCACACACATTAGGAAAAGTCAAATATAGTTTTAATCAAATGTTGATATCGCTTTGTGAATGAGGTATCTAATTCAACACATGCCTAATCAAAGTATTCTAGACCTACAACTAATTCATTGTGACTATGAATCACTTCCCCAACTTCGGCAATGTCGAGAACCTCGAGACACGCAAAAGAGAGTTCGTTGATTTCTTTGCACATACCTCGCACACAACCACTAGTAATATTGATTTAGATTTTCATAACCATTATATTTGTCTTTCTTTAGTGCTGAAATATCGATAAGAACTAATTAAGGTAATTGGGTTTGAACAGGAGGGTGTGAGACGGCCCCGGAGGACCCATACCCGTGGCGTTACTTCTTCAAAGAGGATTAAGATGTCAATCCTGAAGAAATGTAGTATGCATGACGACCCATTCAACTAACCATGTGATATATCCTGTACATCTAGGTTTTATTAATTCGTTTTCAATTCTAAGCACACATAAGGAAAAGTCAAATAAAGTTATAGTCTAATGTTAATATCGCTTTGTGACCAGAAAGAACAACTACTAAGCAGGTGGGAAAGCATTAGGATACGATATGATAAACAACCCGGACATTGTGGCGTCCAATCCCACCATTTTGTTTAAGACGGGTGGTTTACCATTATCATTTGAATCTAAGATATGAGGAACCAAATGCATTAATAAACATATGATTGGTCTCAAACAATGTGAATACTCTAATGCCCTCCAAATTATCATCAAAATGCATAGTTTGATGTGTCAAGATTATGAAAAAAATTATAATAGAGATAATTTGTATTCACATTTTAGTGGTATGTTTTAAACTCAATGCCTATTATGAATTTCAATATTTATGATACATATTTCGATAATTCAAAATCGATAGATTGAGAATTGAGAATCAGTCTTGGACATGCCTTGTAATTGTATCATTTGGATTCATCCTGTGGGACAGATTTATCTGCAGTACTTTTGTAAATTTGTAAACTGAATTTTCCTCCATGAACTTGCATTGTTTCTGTGTTATGTAACATTATTACAGGGAAATATAAATTAAAATCATACACATGTATCATTATTGTAGTAGAAATATCTTGAAAATACATACATTGCACTTTTTTTTTAGATGAGCAATTGTGAATATCGTTGAGTGAGCTTGAGGGTGCTGAAAATATTCAAAGGTCGGGTGTGTCGAAAGATCTTGGTATAGATAGAAAGAAGAACACCTACTCCTCCTATTTTCACCCCAATGCTGCAAGTTATCGAACGAAACCCTATGATGACACCTTCGTCTAGGTGCACATTAAGCCGATCGGCCATGGTATGCGGTGAAATCGTCAATTGAATCCCTCGCACCCTTACTCTGAGGAATTTCACTGGGGCTACATCCATCCATTATTTCCTTAGTAATTCACCCATCAATTGATACCGTCCTCCAAAAAAAAAATTGTGCATCTTCATGGCTTATTTGTTCTGAAATTTGTGATCTGAAATGTCCTCAAATTACTTCAATATCCACTGACACTGCAATTGGAATCATCCATGCCAAAGAAGGCCCACTTGCCCATAGTCACCCATTGTCCCTCATGTCATTGAAGATTGGCATGATTTTTCATTTAAGCTTGTCTTATGTCTACTCAGGTAGGTAGTGAATAGCTTTTGAGGTGGCAGCATTGAAGTCACTTCATTAAATATTAAGTTTTCTTTTTTTTTTAGTATGCCACCTTCGTATTGTCTTATTATAGCACTGAACTTGATATGGTCTTCTTAAGAAAATAATTTTTTTAATTTGAAATGACTCATGATGTAAAGTAAAAGTATGTGTAGCATACGCAATACCCGCCGAAAGTAATATGAAATTTAATAATTGTTATGTGTGTTATGTGTAATGTAATAATTTGTTACATACATTGTGATTTCTGAAATTTTCAGAATTGAAACTTGAACCTTAAATTTAGGTGGATAAAATATTATGCCAATTTAAACTTGAACTATCTACGTTCCTTATTTTAGATTGGCATCCTTAAGCTTCTTATCTTGCATTGCATTTCCTTCTCATGTTTCGTCATAAGACCGAGTTGTAGGTTATTTAGTTTTCTACCCAAATGTTCCATACATATTAAACTCTTTATTCGGATGATGTATCTTGCTTTACATTTTTTCCACTCCACCACTTCATTAGGGAAAATTTTTTTCAGACCGATTTTTCCTTTGTAAGAATATAGAAAAGGTTGATTTTTCCTCTATAAAAATATAGAAAATATTTTTTCAAACCGATTTTTCCTCTTTAATAATATAGAATCCCAACCGATTTTTTTCAACAACAAAGGCATGACCATGTCATCGAAAAATGATTTATTATATACGAGAAGGTTGGATGTACTTGCCAAAATATTTGATAGATATTTTGTACAAAAAGTGGACACGTATTTCATGAGATCAGAAAATCGTTTAAATAGTTTAATTTGACGTAAAAATTGGAAACCTATAAGGGCAGGATTATGGATAACGCATAAATTAACCAGGTATAAAGTTGGGTTAATGCATAGAAATTCACCTTTATTCTTAAGCTTCAAAAGGTCAATATTCAGCGATACTACAGGTTATGAAAGAGAAATCTTAGATGCAGAGGCGAGGTTCTTAAATGTGATGGAGTGAGCTAATCCAACGCACAACCAGATAGATTGTACAAATTCATGTACAACGGTGATTGTAAATATTGATGGTTATTACTAATAATAGCCACAGATATTTTTGGGCATACAGATCCAAAGTCATAGAGATTTTTTGCATGTGAATCACTTGAATTAAAAAAAAAAACAATGATCACACTGCATACATTTCCACAATAACACATCCAAATAATAGACCAATCACAAACTAAATAAATAAATTTTAAAATAACATGAAAATAAAAATAAAAATGATTTGTTAAAGATAAACTTTCAAATATGGTAAAAAATTATGGGCAATGACCAAACTAATATGCAGTCAACCAAAGAAAGCATCGTTATATACCTGACCTCTCGGCAGTTATAATAAGGAAGAGTAGTGGATTGAAAATCAGGGGCAATTAGGGCCGCCTTGCTTAGTCTTCCAATTGTTGTAGCAAGGGAATAATTCTTTGTTTCCAAACGTGCCAGGAGGAATGCAGAGACACTTTGCACAACATTTTTGACAAAAATACATGCATGGATGTCGGTGAGAAGTTTCTAAACAACATTCTGAACGCCTTGGCACGCATTCTACATTAATATTCAATCACAATACAATTATTTCTATTAATCTAAGTGTAAGTGTATAATAATTTTCTATATAATATTCACTATATGAACGAAGCTGAATAAATCGAACCTTGCAGAGTAAGATTGTTGTCACCATACTGGCCCTAAAAAAAACGAACATGAATTGCGATTCAGATAGACTGATTGTAATCCAAAGATGCAGCATGAAGGTAAACCCTAATAACAGTAATAATAAAATGCAGGCTTACTGGATTCAGCGCCAGATCAGACAATTTAACATTGTTGTGGTAAGTCATAAACAATCAATCATTTGACAGAAAATAATATAGATGGAATATGAGTTGCATTATAAACTCATACTCGTTATAATATTCATTGGCATACCTCAATAATCCATACACACAAGGCGAACATTGTAATGACAAGAACAACTAATGATAAAAGGTGCACCATGGGAAATAAACTAAGGGTAGCTCCTTATCTTGTAGTGAAATAGCAGCCCAGTTATGGTTTGAGCTTTGAATGAAATTGGTGGAAAAATATGGGAAATATATAGAACTAGTCCATGACCATCTACCCTTAACTGGCCATGGCATTATAGAAATATGAAAAATGATCGGGCAAAGCTTACATGTCAATATTCATGTTGTTTCCCTTGCTTTAGATAAGGAAAGTACATTTCTTCTGTAATGTCAAGGTCATTATCACATAGGACACCCAACGTCGAATGATTATGGACTCTAAGAAACATTTTAGTTGTCATGGGAAAGAAACACTAAAGTCGATGTTCTTTGCAGGTTTAACAATCCTGTAGTTTAAGTGCATTGACAATGAGAGCCCTCACCGAACCGTCGCACTTCAGTCAATAACATTGTTCCCATTGCCAGCGCCAATGCCAAAGTCCAAAGCCGAAGCTATCTAGAGCTTGGGGTCACCACCAATGTGGATGCCTGGAGGTCAAACTACCTAGAACCTGGGATCATGACTTCTTACACTTGAAATTAGTATCAGTAGTGATCTAAAGTGGATTGCATGTCGAGTCTGTTACTGCATCCAAAGGTCGCCTAACACTCTTTGACATAGAAACTGCCTGTCTGTCAATTCTGTTACATCTTTGGCATAGAACGTTCTGTAATTTTAGAATGTTGATTCAAACGCGCACACAATTTTTTGCGTTCATGGGTATCCAATTTTATACTTTCCTTCTAGGTGTATTCGAGCATGGAGTAATATTTGGCATCACTTCTGAACATTCCAGACCATTTTTTGTGGGCCGCCATGTCTTCCACCCTTACAACGAGCGATATATTATGATGTGATATGCAGCATTTGATACACTTGCCCTATTTGTGTTGGTGGAAGAAGCTATGTACTTCAACAGAGTTACATTTTGCAGTTTCCTTAGACGTCCCTTCCAATTTACAGTAATAAAACAAAACAGTTCAACATACAAATCTTCAGGCGGGATTTTCAACCAAATAGATGATCGAATGCATGGAGAATAGCAATAAAAAACATACCTAGATTTCTTTTTTGTCTCGGCTTTTGTTGCCTAGCAGGATTTGTTGTCGCCAAATTTGACGAAACATAAAACCACTCCCTCATCTTTGGATTGGCCCTGAATTGCATTTCTAAGTTGTCTCTGATGTCAATGATCAGGAACATTACAAAGCACCTTAAACCCCAAGATTTCGACGATAGAGGGAAATTAACACTTAGCAATGTATGGAATGTTCAATAACCAGCCAATGCAGGCAGGCCATATCTACAAGAGACAAGCTACTCAAAAAGCTGGGATAGATCTAGTTGGCAGCAACAATGAAGTCCATGGCCCTAAATTGATATTCAACTCGTTGTTTTTTACGAATCAAACATTTCATCGTCAAGTTGAAATCAATAAAAGACTGTTCACAAGATCCATTATTGTACATAGTTTTTTTTGGGGGGTCGCTGGCAGGCCAAATCGCAGTCATTGTAAAACATAATCTCAGCTGTATTTTGTAACCCAACTTATTTGAATATACAATATTTGCGGGTTTTTTTTTGTTTTTTCCAATCTCTGGTATTTCTTTTTATTTTATTTTGTACCTTTGTTTTTGTGTCTGTCGTTAAACATGGACAACAAGATTTTGTTTCTGCTGCCTAGCACTTCGATATAAATAAATGCTACTTTGTTCGTTCTTTACATTTTACATGGAAGAATAATTTTCCATGGGCCATACTTATGTGGCACCTGCCCTATACTTAAATAAATAAATGGAAGGACATGTTCTTATTTCATTCTTCTATTACAAGAATTAATGACTATTACAAGGAAACTTAAGTGTTGGCATCATGTTCCTATTCAACGATTTCCATGTATTACAACTTCTTCTATTTGATAATATTTGTGCATATACAAAATTGTTGCGGCATATATATATATATATATATATATATATATATATATATATATATATATATATATATATATTTATTTATTTATTTTTTTTTTTCTTTTTTTTCTTTCTATTGATTATTTGTTTCAATGAAATTTGCAAACCGAATAGCATCCTGCAAATTGGAAGATGATTTACATTTGAACCAAAAATAAGCTACTAATATATATTAATATCAATACTATTGGAATAAATATAAAACTCTCTTGGCCAGTACTTAGCGAATTATGTTACCACCGAGTCTCGGGTTTGCGGTATCCAATACTTATGTCCCATGTTCCGTCATATACATCTTGCAGCCAAAGAAATTCCATGATGTACAATTTATGCTCTTACTAGTGAGAACTCAGCATGCGTTCGAAAAGATTGGCATTAATAAACGAACACTGGATTTTCTTCTGTGAGATACTTAGCCCTTTTCCCCTTTTCTTCTTCCCACCTATTATCATTTTTTGGTTATATACTTAGTCGCATTTCTAAGATCGCGAACTCCAGGGTTTGTCGGGCTGACATATCTTCACCTCCATCTATATCCTCACATGACAAATACGACCGACCGTTGTTCCTTTCCATACTTGGCCAATTTTATGGCCGCAGTTGCCGGGTTGGTGCTTTCAAACTCTGTTGCTTCTTGATCCATGATATACACCTTGCACTCAAAATTTCGGTGATCTACAATTCCACCGCAGACTCCTCAAACTCGCAAGATGTCTCAAATTACTTTGCGTCCTTCCTAATATACATTAATTATGGTCTTACTAGTGACAACTAAACATAGTGGTACGAAACAATTAACACTTGCACCTCCACCATATACAAACGTGTCAGTAGGTTCATGAAATCTCCAACTATCAGTCATTATCTCGTGTTCCGCCCATCATCGAACTTCTTTCCAAATATGCAACAACAAATGCTTATTACTAAAATGCCATCATGAAACAACCATACAGATCGTCATTAATAAGCAAAAGTCTTAAGGACAAACCATCCCTACAGAACTTGTCCAGGAAGATGCAAAGAAGATCTTCGCAGGTAATGGCAGAGATATTACAAATTTAAATATATTACCAAAAACAAGTTCGGGTCAACATTTCCCTATTCCATACTTGGACACTTTTTCGATTGCAGGTTCCCAGATTGACGGCCTCAGAATTTTGTTTCGAATCTTCCACGACTTGCAAACAGTGTCTGGAGTTCTACGATATACAATTTATCCGCTGGAATGCCCCGTCACGAGCCCAATCGACCTCGGTCCCTTTCATTACTTAGCCAATTATCTCACCACCAGGTCCTGGGTTTGCAGCATCCAACATGTATGTCCCTTGTTCCGTCATATACATCTTGCACCCAAAGAACTATGATTTGCAATTTATGCTTTTACTAGTAATAACTCACCATGGGTTCGAAAAGATTGGCATTAATAAACGAATAGTAGATGTTCTACTGTGAGATACTTATCATTTTTTCCCTTTTCTTCTTCCCCTCTATTATCTCTTTTTGGTTATATGCTTAGTTTCCTTTCTATGATCACGGGTTCCATCATTGGCGGGCTGACATATCTTCATCTCCATCAATATCCTCACATGACGAATCCAACTGATCGTTGTTCCTTTCCATACTTAGCCAATTTTATGGCCACAATTGTCGGGTTGGTGCTTTTGAACTCTGTTGCTTCTTGTTCTGTGATATACATATTGCACTCAAAACTTTCGTGATCTACAATTCCACCGTGGACTCCTCGAACTCGCGATCTTCACTCTACCAAGAATCACAAATGTTTCAAACTATTTGTCGCTGCCTTCCATCTCCACTGACTTCGTGTCCTTCCAAATATACATTAATTATGGTCTTGCTAGTGACAAATGAACACATTGGTACCAAAACATTGGCACCCAGACGTCTACCATATACAAATTGACTGTTGGGCCACTGTTCCTTTCCATACATAGCCAATTTTATGGCCGCAGTTGTCGGGTTGGCGCTTTCGAAATCTGCTACTTCTTGTTCTGTGATACACATATTACACTCAAAACTTTCATGATCTACGATTCCACCGCGGACTCCTCCAACTTGCAATATTCACTCTACCAAGCCTCACAAATGTTTCAAAGTATTTTTCATTGTGTTCCATCCCCACTGAATTCACGTCCTTCCTAATATACATTAATTATGGTCTTATTAGTGACAACTGAACACACTGGTACAAAAAATATTGGCACCCAGACGTCCACCATATACAAATTGACTGTCGGACTCTGACATCGTCCCCTCTTCTGTGTTACAGATTATGCATTCAAATGTTGTGAGCAAACAAATTTGACCGTCAGGGCCTCACGTCTTCTGGAGAGACCTTTTAACCATATTTCAGATCCTAGTGTTGGCGGGTTCGTGAAATCTCCAATTCCTAGACACTGTTTCATGTTCCGACCATCCTTGTACTTCTTTCCAAATATGAAACACCAAAGGTTTAATACTAAAATGCTATCATGCAACAACCGTAAATATCGTCATTAATATGAAAAAGTCTCGAGGTCTAACCATCCCTACATAACTTGTCCAAAAACATGCAAAGAAGATATTCCATTACAAATTTCAATATGTTAGCAAAAACAAGTCCGGCCCAGCGTTTCCCTATTCAATACTTGGACACTTTTTCGATTGTGGGTTCCCGAATTATGGCCTCAAAATTGTATTTTGAATCTCCCGTGACTTGCAAATAGTGACCGGAGTTCCACGATATACAATTTGTCCGTTGGAATGCCCAATCATGAGCCCAACTGTCTGTTATTCATTTCAATACTTAACCCCAGGTTGGTTGTATCTCCATGGCATTGTACATGTGTTGTGTATCAAGTCTACCCTTCCCTTTCCATGTTTCACACTTAGACGTTTTTTTTATTGCGGGTTGCCGGACTAGTAGGCACAACATTGTGTTTCCAATGTTCCATGATTAGCAAACAGTACCCGCAATTCCGTGATATACAATTTGTCTGCAGGAATGCTTCATCATGCCCTGTTCCATGTTACATGTTATGTGGTCAACACTCTCGAGAAATACAATTTGACCCTTAGAGAAAACAAGTCTGGCCCAGCGTTTCCCTGTTCAATACTTGGACACCTTTTCGATTGTCATTTCCTAGATTAACGGCCTCAAAATTGTTTTTCGAATGTCCCACGAATTGCAAACAGTACCCGGAGTTCCGCTATAAACAATTTGTCCACTCGAATGTCCCGTCATGAACCCAGTCGTCCGTCATTTGTTTCAATACTTAGCCCCAGGTTGGTTGTATCTTCATTGCATTGTACATGTGTTGTGTATCGAGTCTGCCCTGCCCTTTCCCTATTTCATACTTAGACATTTTTTCCATTGCGGGTTGTCGGACTGGCAGGCCCAAGATTGTGTTTCCAATGTTCCACGACTAGCAAACAGTACCCACAATTCTGTAATATACAATTTGTGCACAGGAATGCATCACCATGCCCTCTTCCATGTTACATGAATGCCCCGACATGAACCCAGCCGTCCGTCATTCGTTTCAATAATTAGCCCCAGTTTGGTTGCATCTCCATTGCATTGTACATGTGTTGTGTATTGACTCTTCCCTGCCCTTTCCCTGTTTCATACTTAGACATTTTTTCCATTGCGGGTTGCCGGACTAGTGGGCTCAGGATTGTGTTTCCAATGTTCCACGACTAGCAAACAGTACCCACAATTCTGTGATATACAATTTGTGTGTAGGAATGCATCGCCATGCTCTCTTCCATGTTGCATGTTATGCAGTCAACACTCCCGACAAATACAATTTGACCCTGGACCCCCAACTTCTGTTGGTTGTATCTTGTAGCCCTATTATGAAGCGTCGTCAACTGCTTTCGATAATTAGCCATTCCTTACTGGATGTTCCATGTCACTGCCACCTTCCTTCTCTCTGAAAATGTAGTTAGCAAGATTTAATGCTATCACTTCATCGTGCATGAACCTTAAACATGTCATTAATGAGTGAAAGGGTCTGACATACAAATTGACCGTCGAACTCCCATATCATCCCCTTTTTTTTGGTACACATTTTTCATTCACGGAGTTCCGCGATATACAATTTGAACTTTGAGAAGTCACGTCTCCTGGAGAACCATTGTCACCCTGATTCTGAAGCCCGTCTGACAACTTTCCATATTTTTCGATTTCATGTAATTTCATTAGCGGTACCTCAGGTTGGCAGGTTCACGAAATCTCCACTTCTTAGTCACTGTTTAGTGTACCCGACCAAGGTTCAATGGGATATATATTACAAGTTTCAATATATTGGTGAAAACAAATCCACCCAGTCGTTTCTCTATTCCATACTTGAGCCACTTTTTCGATTGCGGGTTCCAGGATTGGCGGCTCACGTTTTCACCTCCATTGTTCCATGTATTGCAAACATTACCCGAACTTCCACGATTTTCAAATAGACCTCTGGACTGTCCTATCATGCCCTCTCTGATACATACAATTTTACCCTCGCGCCCTCACTATTGGGCCCGGGATATGATCACTTTTATGATGGTTATTATACACTTTTTCCACATGTACATATGTGTTTTCATATTTTAAAGGAGCTTTTTGAAGAATTTCATGATAAAATGGTATGATCGGCACAAGGTACGTATAATTCATGTTTAATGATTGTATCAAGTATAATTCATCATGTTTTATGATTTCTAAGAGCTAATTCACGTTTTTATGGTGTTATAGGGAAAAAACACACTATGTTTCTAGTTCTGACACTGCTTCCAGTACTAGTTCCAGCACTTGATCTGGCACTCGATACAACACCTCTTCCTACACAAAAACGTAGGGTGACTTGGAAGTTATGGTATTGGCGGCCAATGATGGGAAAATCAGGCATGTGGGTTTTGTTCATAATTGTCCCCTCCAGCTACTGAGCTCCAGACAACTCAGTTTCAGTTGTTCAAAGAGGGTGATTATTGGCTCACTCTGTTTTGGCAGTTAGGGCACCATTAATGAAATTTACCAATTTTAGAAGTGGTTCGAACCTCTTGTGGTCGACCACTTGGCATGTAAACATTATAAATACCACTAGGATGATCAAAAGATTGTGAACCAAGTAGAAGAGCCAATGTATTAGAGACAAATTCATGTTTTCTCTGTTTTGAGTTTTTACATTGCCAGATTATGCCAGAATTGCGTTTTTGGGTTTTTATGGTGAATTCGACCTGCTGAGTTCGTGGTGTGCTTTTAGAGAGTGACCACGACTTGTTGGGGGTGGCACCAGCAGTTTGGTAACTCTCTGTGTGTTGTTCATGCATTTTATGATTTATTTGTCTCTTTATTTCCTGTACATGCATTATTAGTTTATTAATTAGTTTGTTGTTGTAGTTTAAATTGTTTTGATTCCCTTTTGCAGGTTAGAATGACGAAGTGTGTTAGAATGCATTAATCTCGTAGATTAGGAACGAATTTGCAAATCTATAGACTAATCCCATGTATAATTAGATAGTAGATTGTGCTTTTATTTATGATTTTAGAATTCAATTTAAAACAAAGTTTTAATTAGAATAGAACAGAGTTTTTAATTGAGCTTTCTTTGACAAGGATTTGATGGATGGATAGAGTCAATTTCA
>ML798818.1:33653-57984 GCA_009831015.1 Picea engelmannii
AGCTAGTTTTGTTTATGTTATGTAATTTCTTGCTTAGATTTAGATTGCAATTTCAAGTTGTAGTTAATGACTGAATTTAGTATAGTATAAGTTTGTTTATATTAGTATAGAATGCATTTGAATTTCATAGATTAGAAAACAATGTCTTGTTTTCATAGAAGAGACAGTTTCTTTCTTTCATAGTTTAGAAAATAGTCTTATTTGTTGTTGTAGGATAGATAGACTTTGCTTTGATAGATTAGATAGTAGTTTGCTTATCATAGATTAAGAATTAGTCGTTAATCTTTATTGCTTTCAATAGAATAGATTTCCTTTCATGCATTGCATTGAGCATTTAGATTTTCTTTCACGCATTAGAAATAGTTTTGCATTAGGCATTTAGTTCACTTGCCTCTTAGGCTAGATAGTTGTTCAATGAGAAGTTTTGCTTGCAGTAGTTAGTTGTCTTTTCTTACTTGTCTTTTGCTTTAGTATGTTAGTTAGGTGCCTTTGCTTACTTGTCTTTTTCTTTAGTAGGTTAGTTAGGTATCTTTGCTTGCTTGTCTATTTTCTTTAATAGGTTAGATATGTGTCTTTGATTGCTTGTTTATTTACTTCCATAGGGTAGTTTCTCATTGAATATAGGTTGGCAAGTTAAAATAGTTTTCTTTTTTCATTTGCTTAATATGCTTAAATAATTGCTTTTGCTTATTGTTATGAACTAGTTTGCTTTACATAGAGTTTTTACTTTCTTTCTTAGAACTATCCATCGATCCTTGGCCCAAAAGTACTTAGGTTACATAGTTTTAATTTGTTTAGTAGGGTTTGCTCATTAGATAACTATGCTTGAGTAGATTAGCCTTAGATAGTTTCCTTCCTTAGTTAGACTATATTCCTACCAGCCTTCTACCTTTGGCATATATTTTTCTACAACTCTCCTGGGTTGACAATTTAATTGAGGGTAGTTTAGTGTCTTTTTTAGTACATATAAATCACCTAACATTTTTGGCGCCGTTGTTGGGGTGTTGTCTTAAGGTAAGAAGTAGTTAGAAAATATATCATTCCTAGACCTTAGCATTAGATTGGTGGCAGGGGAACTTTAAGATGAGAGGTAAGAACCTGCGCATCTGCTATAGCAGGTTCCCCCAAACCCAATGGTAGTTTTTCCTTTTGTTTTTGTTTACTTTCATGAATAGGCCTAGAGACCCAAAATGTATATACGTTAAATCTAAATCAAACCTTACAACCAACGTTCCTTCTGACCTTTTTGGGGGAAGGAACATTTCACTCATAAGCTCCGCAGACCAATACTGAAAAACATGAGCTAGCTCAACCTAAAGAGCTAAAGCAGTCTCTAAAAGATACTAAAACAGGGAGCACTATAGAACAAAAAATTGAAGCACCAGTAGTATTGGGATAGGAGGCAAGACCACTCGAGCCTTCCACAGAACCAAATAATACAACCTTTGCTTTTACATCACCATCAGGAGATCCTAACTTTTTGGACATCATCTTTATGTGAACCAAGTTTTATCAAATGGCAAGATGAACTCAGAAGTAACCATTAGCTTGAGGGAACTTTCTTAAATCCTAGCAACAACTGGGATTTCTTCTTTTCAAGAAGAACATATTTTGGCAGCAGGCAAGAACTTGTCTACCTCTCCGGAAATATTAGAAGATTCAAAGTCCTATGAGCTACAAAATGATTTTCCTTGCCAAAATGCGAAAGAAGCTGAAAAATTATGGACTACATCCAATGGAGAGCAATCATTAAGACCTAAGATTGAGGAGTTCTCAACATCTATCTCAACAGATCCTTTATGTACTTCAGAAATCAATCATCGAGAAGAAGAGGATCTGCATAGCATGATGAAGGAGAACATAGAAATTATTGTTCACGAACATCAAGATTACATTGAAATTTGGTTTCAAGAGGTCATCAGGCCACAATACTATTTTCTTCTTCAACACCTTCTGATGCCAAAACAAGTAGGTTGGTTGGTTCTTCATATCCAGGTAATCACCGTGGTAACTTTTTCATATATGGATATGAGTATGTTTTTTATCTTGCTCCATACATGGTTACATTGGAAGAGTTCTTACACTTGAATAAATATTTTCCCTTTCTTTTTAGGTAGGGTAGGATAGTAAATAAAAAGTTGCATGTTGTTAGTTTAGCTTAGAAGTCTAATGCAGCCTCATTTTACATTTTCTTTTAATAAAACAACTATGAGATACATGTTCCTATGACTTGGTCTCATTAATATCATTAGTTTATTTTATTTTAGAGTGTGGTTTTTGCAAACAGTTTTAGAGATCTCTATAGGTATTTATCTCACTAGGAGTAGATAGTTCAAGGAATTATAAAAGAAGGATTTTTCTTCAAAACATTGTTACACATGAACCCTGTTGTCTACTAAGCATCAAATGAATAATGAGTTGTTGTAATTAGCCATGTTTTTGCAAAGACTTTCATCTTCTTGTTCTTAAGGCATTCCAAAGCAGTTGCTCTTGAAACTCTTCACCATTGTATAAGGAAGTGACATCGTAACCATCAAGCTTAGAGGTCTCTCGTACAGTTTTCCCAAGAAACTTGAGTAAGTAAGTAAAGTATCTTTATTAAAGAGTAACAAGGAGGTATAATTAGTGGTTAGTCATGGAAACATCACAATAACTTATAAAAGAAGAAAGTGAGTTGAGCCTAGAGATACCTTTCTGTTCTTTCTCAATGGTACCATCCACTACACACTAAATAGCTTGATTATATCATATCTTTAGATAGGCCACGTCTTCTTAAGCACCCCTTACATCAGGAAAATTACTAAGGAATATAACGGAAAGTCATCATCTAACATAAATACCATCCCAATTGAAAAAAAGAAAGAAAAAGTTGTTTTTAGAGCTGTCCCCCCATTCTCTTGCATAAATAAATCTTTTATTAAAATCTTAAAATATGGAGGGCCAGTCTCTGAGGGTGTAAGAGGCTAACCCATCGGGATACTGAACAGTTCTGCTGGCAGCGAGTATCGGCATGTGGTATGACTAGGTAAACCCATCAGGTTACTAAACAGGCTTGCTGGCAGTGGGGCATTCTACCTAATGAGGATGGTAATCTGACAAAAAATAAATAATAAATTTAAACGTGTCCTGATGTACGACATTACTTGCAGACAAAGATGACATGAATTATGTATGGTTAAGCTAAGGTTAATGAACTCCATAAACTTTCCATTGGGAACTAACTCTGAGACTATCTTGAAACTCTCTTGCCTACCTCTTCTTATCTATATATAAGATCTCTTATCCTATAGGTGGGGCCATATTCTAACCATCTCATCAGACCAATCTATGAAATTTATCTTTATAATTTACAAACTATAAATCTTCAGCTATCGGGAGAACTGATTGGTTTCCTATACTTTTGATTGTGAGGTGTCACAATACTTAGGTGTCGGGGAGGGGTTCATGAGTTGACAAATGATCATTGCCTAAACAAGTAAATCTTTGTAAAAATTTTGTATTATTTTCATGATACATGTTATTACATCAGCAGTCATTTTATCTTGAGGTGCTAAACTCTTGTGTGCTATAAATTGTTGTATATGTCCTTAATAGACCACTTTGTTGGTTTATTTTTGTTACAGGTTGTTCATTGTAGGTTTGACATTACATTTTTGTTACAAGTTGTTCATTGTAGGTTTGACATTACATGTTCTATGCAAGTGGATTGAGTGAGCATGTTGGAAAAATCAACAACAATGGAACACTCTTAGCCTGCCTAAACTCCTATTCACTATGTCCGTGGCCTCTGAGGAATCAATTGCCTCAGCCACAAAGATCCCAAGAGTTGGATACCATTGATTTAAACACCACCAATTGCTAAGAGAAAGCTATAATAGGGTTTTCAAAACTGAATTTTAGAACATCTCTGGAGCTAAGGGACACTCCAAGGAGTGGATAAAAGAAGAGTTAATAAACCCTCTCATAGTCATCACCAGATTGATTACATGTGAAGGTAGATATTTCGTCTTTAAATCCTATCAATTTCGATTATTAGCTCACTTTGAGTTCCATAAGACATTGTAACTTTCCCTTTTACTTCTTAAAGAGTCTTGAGAAGATGTCTTCCCAAGTAAGGAAGGATGTAACCAATCCCCATAACAACCTATTTTACCACGACCTTATCAAACTACTTGTCTTAGCCGAGTTGGAAAAACAGGAGAAAGCATGGGATGAGTTCATTTATCAATTTGCAAACCCTCATCTTACAATCAAGACTATCAAGAAGACTCTTGATCTAGGGACTGTTACTCCACCGAAACCCTCATGCTCAAGCTATTCCTTTACCGGACCAAAAGTCCAAGAAACTTGTTGATACCCATGGAGCCTCATCGGGAAAGAAGACGAAGAAGCCTATTGATAATTCATGTCACGAGGACGTGCCATATCTTCGGTCTAGGGGGAGTTTTCCTGAGATAAAAATGCTAAGCATTGCCCATTTGTATAGCAAACCCATGAGAAGAGGAAGTAGGATTTCTGTCAAAATTTTGTCATACTTTCTTTTTACAATGTCTTGGGATATTATATCAGCAGTTGTTTGTATTGGTATGCTAAAATTATATACTGTTGACATCATTATGTTTGTTATAATCTTGATGTGCATTTTTTTATAGTTAACTACTCTTTCTGACAAATACAGAGCAATAACAATTCCTAAATACTCACTGCCATATGTATTACAAGCTTATGAAAAGAGGAACAGTTGTTTGAATTGTTATAGATCGATGAAAGGAAATAACAATTCTCTTGATTCACCATGCCTACCAGTACAAACCAAGCCTTTTGTTATTATTTTTCAGTCTGTCAATCACCCGTGATCAAGTTTTCTCTTTCATGTCATTGATAGCGTTATTAGGTCAAATTGTTATATTTTCAAAATAAAATTCTCAAATACAATTTGACATATCTTGGTTGTAAAATGGTCATTGTTGTGCCTAGGTATCCTTACTACTCCCTCCACTCATCTAAGGTCATAAATTTTCATCATGGTCATGTCATCATTCCTTGTCATCAATTTTCAAATGATTGTCTTGGTTAAAGTTCTACTTCAAAATTTGTTTCTGAATTAAGGAGGATGAATTTGACAAAAGTGAAAGAGGTTTTTGTCAATAATAGACCAAGAAACAAAAACCTCCTTCAATTTATGCACATGTATTATAATTTGAGATAAATTCCCCAAACACAGCTGCTATAGGAGGGTTTTCTGCACATTTGGAATGTTTGACTTCAAGTCAGTTTTTTAGAGGTTTGGAGAAGGCATTTGCAGTGCTTGATGGTTCCATTGTGTAGGAGACATTATAAAATTTCCAACCATACCACTCTCAGCCCAAAATTCGTCCGGTAAGGCCTCCAGAATCCCTCTCAAAGACCACACTATGCTTCTGCTAAGAGCACGTTGCGCTTCTGCAAGTTTTGAGTAACCAACTTCAAGCTGGGATTCTGAGCCAATGAGAAAGTAATTTTGAAACCTGTAGGACATTTGTTTTCATAAAATACCAAAACACAATAACCTCTCTCAGTTTTGAATATACTTTATGGTCTGCGATATATTCTATCATCTTAGAGACCTATACTCTCAAAAAATAAAACACTCTATTTTTCCTGTTTTAGTCATATTTTAGTTTCATGTTTTCCTAACAACGAAAAGTGAATTTTTGAAAACCACGAGAGGTTTTTATCAAGGAAATATTAAAAAACAATAAAATCTCTCAGTTTCTAAATATACATTATGGTCTTGGATATATTCAATTCTCTTAGAGGCCTAGTTTTTCAAGAAATAAAACACTCTGCTTTTCCTGTTTTAGTCATGTTTTCTTGGCGTGATTTCCTAACAACTGAAAGTGAATTTTTGAAAAACAAGAGAGGTTTTTGTCAAGAACATATTCAAAAACCAAAACCTCTTTCATTTTTTACACAGGTTTTACTTTCTTGTAGTTACGGGTGTCACTTTGATACCTATTTTTCACAAGTTCTCCAGGCCAGAATTGTTGTGCTTATGGGAAGTATATTTTGGAACTAATTTTGCAGATGTAAAATTGATGTTTTGCATGGTTTAAAGGATAAAGGGTATAATATACATCTCAAGGCTTCCTCACATGTCATCAGCAGCCTCCAAAAACTCCAAACCCTCAAGTTCAAACTTAGAGAGCATGAAACATTGAGTTGTCATTTACGCCATGATAACGTTGTCCTACAAGCCAAGATGAATTATCTACATCATTAGGTTGATGATATTACTGCCACAAATAATAGTCTATGGATGCAATTAAAACACCACAAAAATCCTAAGTCAAAATCCCTCGGGCAAGAGGGAGAAGCTTCTAAAGCTAATCCACCGCCTCCTTCGCAAGTTAGTCATAAAGGGAATTTTTTTTTTGTTTGCAGTGGGACCTGCAAAATCCTAGGTGTGGGGGTAATGTTGGGCCCGAGATATGATCACTTTTATGATGGTTATTATACACTTTTTCCGCGTGTACATATGTGTTTTTCATATTTTAAAGGAGCTTTTTGAATAATTTCATGATAAAATGGTATGATCAGCACAAGGTATGTATAATTCATGTTTAATGATTGTATCAAGTATAATTCATCATATCTTATGATTTCCAAGAGCTAATTCACGTTTTTGTAGTGTTACAGGGCAAAAACGCACTACGTTTCTAGTTCCGGCACTTGATCCGACAATCCTTGTTACACATTATTTTCGTCATCCCTATGACTGTTAATGATGTAAACCTATATGTTGCCTGTAGAGGGGTCAGTGGCCTAAATTCCTGAAGAGAGAAGAGAGAAGAACTTTTCCTGAGAAAAGGAATTGCATTTTCCCTTGTAAAAACCCTGTAAAAAAGGAAGTTCGCAGGTTGTTATATAGGCAGGGTGCGAGAATGCCTGATTCTCGCAGGTTGTAGCATATCTGGGTTGTGAGAGGTTCACAAGTTGCACTATAGGGAGGGTGTGAGAATGCTTACATGTGGGAAAAACAAGCGTTTTCTCGAATCTTCTAAAAGGAGAAACTTCCATGGTGAGGTGGCATCCGAATGGTTTGGATCTTACTCGCTTTCATGATTTAGTGGGATCATCCTAACCTCCTCACCTTATCCTCTTCAACTTATAAAAGGAGATGAGTTCTCATGGAGAAAGTTAGCTTTGGTTAGCTTTGGAGCTTTTGGGATTAGCTTGGATTGGATTGAGCTTTGGAGATTTTTAGCTTGGCTAGATGAGCCACTTTGTCAAGATAGATTGTGAATATTATCAGATCTGTGCTCTCAGAATTCTTGGAGTGAAAGTATGTGGGGAACAAAGGATAGATGGAAGTAACCTTATGAAATCAAGACCATGGTTGTAATCTCTCTTTCACATTCAATATGATACAATAATATGATTCTTTCCTATAAAGCTTGTTGTGTTTTATTGTATGATTCCTTGATCACATACATAGGTTTATATTGAGTTTATGCTATTGCTATCACTTTGGTTGGTTGCTTTCTTTTGCAGGTTCATCATTGTATGAGCATTGGAACAGAGCTAGAATGGCAATGGCAAGAGGAAGTGGCGTTTAAATGGTATGTCACCTATCCCTCTTTAGTTAGTAAATTAAATATCTAAAACTTAAGGAAAGCGTCATGTTCTGGTGTGTTTTGTTATAGATATAGGTGGATCTAGGGAGATCAGTTAGTTTCTGCACCTATCGATTAATCTGATAACACTCCTTCCAGTACTCGTTCCGGCACTTGATCTAACACTCCGTCCAGCACCTCTTCCTGCACAAAAACGTAGGGTGACTTGGCCCTTATGGTATTGGCGGCCAATGATGGGAAAATCAAACACGTGGGTTTTGTTCATAATTGTCCCCTCCATCTACTGAGCTCCATACAACTCAGTTTCAGTTGTTCAAAGAGGGCAATTATTGGCTCACTCTGTTTTGAAAATTAGGGCACCATTAATAAAATTTACCAATTTTAGAAGTGGTTCGAACCTCCTGTGGTCGAACACTTGGCATGTAAACATTATAAATACCACTAGGATGATCAGAAGATTGTTAACCAAGTACAAGAGACAATGTATTAGAGACAAATTTATTTTTTCTCTGTTTTGAGTTTTTACATTTCTAGAACTGCGTTTTTGGGTTTTTATGGTGAATTTGACCTGCTGAGTTCATGGTGTGTTTTTAGAGAGTGACCACGACTTGCTGGGGGGGCCACCAACAGTCTGGTAACTCTCTGTGAGTTGTTCATGCATTTTATGATTTATTTGTCTCTTTATTTCTTGTACATGCATTATCAGTTTATTAATTAGTTTGTTGTTGTAGTTTAAATTGTTTTGATTCCCTTTTGCAGGTTAGAATGACAGAGTGTGTTAGAATGCATTAATCTCGTAGATTAGGAATGGATTTGCAAATCCATAGACTAACCCCATGTATAATTAGATAGTAGATTGTGCTTTTATTTATGATTTTAGAATCCAATTTAAAATAGAGTTTTAATTAGAATAGAAGAAAGTTTTTAATTGAGCTTTCTTTGACAAGGATTTGATGGATGGATAGAGTCAATTTCAGTTTTTAATCATAGCTTGCTTATTTCATTTTTATATAGATTTTTCTTAATTAGTTGTTGATTAATTTATTCATTAGTTCACTTTGTCATGCTTTAATTTATGTTTTAAGCATTTTTCTTATTACATTTTGAATTGTTAAGATAGAGCTAGTTTTGTTTATGTTATGTAATTTCATCCTTAGATTTAGATTGCAATTTCAAGTTGTAGTTGATGACTGAATTTAGTATAGTATAAGTTTGCTTATAGTAGTATAGGATGCATTTGAATTTCATAGATTAGAAAACAATTTCTTGTTTTCATAGAAGAGATAGTTTCTTGCTTTCATAGTTTAGAAAATAGTCTGATTTGTTGTTGTAGGATAGATAGACTTTGCTTTGATGGATTAGATAGTAGTTTGCTTATCATAGATTAAGAATTAGTTGTTAATCTTTATTGCTTTCAATAAAATAGATTTTCTTTCATGCATTGCATTGAGCATTTAGATTTTCTTTCACGCATTAGAAATAGTTTTGCATTAGGCATTTAGTTCACTTGCCTCTTAGGCTAGATAGTTGTTCAATGAGAAGTTTTGCTTGCAGTAGTTTGTTGCCTTTGCTTACTTGTTTTTTGCTTTAGTAGGTTAGTTAGGTGCCTTTGCTTACTTGTCTTTTGATTTAGTAGGTTAGTTAGGTGTCTTTGCTTTCTTGTCTATCTTCTTTAATAGGTTAGATACGTGTCTTTGATTGCTTGTTTATTTACTTTCATAGGGTAGTTGCTCATTGAATATAGGTTGGCAAGTTAAAATAGTTTTCTTTTGTCATATTTTTATTATGCTTAAATAATTGTTTTTGCTTATTGTTATGAACTAGTTTGCTTTACATAGGGTTTTTACATGCTTTTTTAGAACTATCCATCGATCCTTGGCCCAAAAGTAATTAGGTTACATAGTTTCAATTTGCTTAGTAGGGTTTGATCATTAGATAACTTTGCTTGAGTAGATTGGCCTTAGATAGCTGCCTTCCTTAGTTAGACTATACTCCTACCAGCCTTCTACCTTTGGCATATATTTTGCTACAACTCTAAGTTTACTTACCCCATGTTGACAATTTAATTAAGGGTTTTTACTGTGTTTTTAGTACATATAGAACACCCATCACTCACCTCCAACAGTTGTCCCTTGTAACCCTGTTATGAAGCCCGCTCAACCGATTTCAATAATTAGACACTCATTGATTTCTCTTTCCCGTCCCCACGACCTTCATACATCTTTATTAATATGCAATTAATGACCTTTCATGCCAACAACTCAGCATAAGGAACCATCAACATTTTTATTAATGAGTGAAACACTCAAGGAGATCTCCCATTAATACATATTAAACCAATATCTACATAGAGTTATATGGTCCCTTCCGATTGTTCATCTCAAACACAGGTCATCACGTTAGCCCGTTCAGGAAATCTCCAATGCTTAATTGCTCATTGTCATATCTGCCATGTTCTCACTTCTATTTATGCAATTGCTAGTCTTTAATGCTAACAGTGCATCATGCAATAGTCGTTGAAATCGTCATTGAACCAAGATTTGCGCAGCTGATCCAGAGTATTTTCGGCACGAAATGAGAGCAAAGATTTAATAAAGAAATGAATAGATATATTGCATATATCCAATAATATAACAAAAATGTATCAAAGATGCAACCATAAACACAGATATACAATAATACACGATTTCTATTAATGAAAGAAATGTACAAAGACTGTAAAAATACAGAGTGAAAGACTTGCTAGAATGGTGGTAGCTTATCTCTGAGAAGAGATGTGACGACTACTCACATTTGCAAGAAGATGATTACAATGAGGCTCTGAAGGCATTTTTACAATAAACAAGAATGCCAAAAACCCTAGACATCCAAAAACCTAACCCTAGGAGATGAAGCACCAAAAGTCATGTGGGCCCCGTTTGGGTAAGTTAGTACATCAACTTCTCGGGGTCGTAACGTTTGCATACGATCTTTGTTTTAGGCGTATGATAGCCCGTTGGAAAGGTATTGTCAAGGATATTCATTTTGGGTTCTCAATCATGCATTCAAATATCATTGAGGATATCAATCCTAAAAAACCTTCATTTAGGCCCTCATAATGGCCCCGGAAGTTAAAAACTGCTAAAAATAGTAAATTGCCAAAATTACCAGAAAATTGTTTTGGGCCAGTTGGAAAAGGTGGGTGGCCACCGATATCCACCTGAATCAATCCTCCATCCTTAGGAAGAAATGGTATCCATTGCATTGAGTTCCCAGGTGAGAGGGAAAAGCATTTGTTGAATCTACATCTTGGTGAGATGCTTGCCTTGCTGGAGATGTCGCATTGCTCAGTTTGTTGAAGTTTGTCATGAACCTATTGAGGATGAGGTTGTTCAACAAGTCGAGCTACATGAGAGGACAGTGTGAAGAATGAATATTTTCACTTTTCTGCAACCTTGTCGACCTGCTTTTTTTGGATAGAAGGTGCTTGGGGCGAGGCTGTAGTGTTTGCAGTGTCTTTATGTTCCCCTTTTGAACAAATTGTGAAGAAGCTGAATTTTGCAGTATGAGATACTACCTTGCAGTACTGTTTAGGTGGAACAATAGTCGAAACTACCTATGGTATTCTGTAGAGATGACCCCCCAAAATAACAATGACACTATGGGGTCGAGACTCATAAATAGCATGGCGCTTCCACATATATGGTTGGCCCAAGAGGACATCACAGACATCCAGTGGGGAAACATCACATAATACCTCATCATTGAAGGGTTGTATGTCATATGATAATAAAAACTGTTGGTTGACACAGAGATCTTGTCCTTGGAAATGCCACCCGATGTTGTATGGTTGCAAGTGTGGTGTTGTCAACAATCCCAACTGTTTGATGACCTCTGCTGAGATGAGGTTCTTCTGGCTTCCGCTATCAACAATAAAATGCAACGGGGTCCCCTTCACCCACATATGTGAATGAAAAAGGCACTCCCCCTCTTCAAGATCTGTTGGTTCTTCTGGTTGAATTGTTGCAGTCGTGACAATAGTAGTGGGGTCTGTGTCAATGATCTGTCCTTTACCAGTATTTTCAGAATCATATTTTGAATCAAGGTTTGGCTCCTTATCTTTGATCTTGGCCACCAATGACTGTTTTGAGCAACATTCATCGATATTGTGCAAGGGGATTTTGTGGAAATCGCACCATTTTTCGATGTCCTTCTTTGTCTTCCCATGACCCGTCTTTTCTTGTGTTTTGGACTAGATTTCAGAAGACTGCTTGTTAGGTTCATCTTTGTCATACTTTGGTTGTTGCAGATTTGTAGACCTGAACTCTCATTTTTTCTGGTGCTTAAACTTTTGCTCTATTTTAACATCATATCGATAAGCAACACTAAGTGATGAGATGTCCGAAAAATCCATTTCAGTTTGGATGTATATGTGTAGAGCCCCACGGTATTTCAGAACCAAATGTCATTTGGAGTCTTTGATACCCAGCTTGGTGTGCAAGGTATGGAAGGTATTGGTGAACTCTAGAATTGCTTGGCCCCTCTCTTTCCACAGTGTGGTCCATCTCATGTATTGGTCCTCATAGTTGGCAACAGGGTAATACTGTTCCTTTACCACGTCCACAAAAAAATCCCAAGTGAGCTCGGCCCCATATATTCCAGACTCCTCTGTGGAACTTTGCTCCAAGTAAGTTTCCCACCAATGTTTGACATGAGGGAGAGATTTAAGGAGTGTGAAGGTGATCTTTTCTCTGTCGGAAAAATTGTGAACAGAGAAATAACCTTCTAGTAGATTAACCATTTGTCTAAGGCTTCTGCATCTATCTGTCCTTCAAATACAGGAATATCAAAATTAACTTGTACCTTGAAAGGTGAGGTGCTTCCAAAGTGGTCATTTGATGAATATACGCCTGTTGCTATGGGAAGGCGTTAAAGGATGTGGGAAAAATTCTCCATCATTCTGTCCCTCTGTCGCGTGATAGCTTGCTCAATCAACAGACTAATAGGATCATCTGCTCCATCATTTTTCTTTTCTTCCGCAATTGAGGGTTTCTTGGGTGTGTGAGAGCGATTGTCCTCAAGAGAGACAATATTGAGACCCAAATTGATATACTCGTACCTCATCGAGGACATGCACTGAAAAATGATCAAGAGCATCATGCTCTGATACCACTGATCTGGATTATTTTTGGCATGAAATGAGAGCGGAGATATAATAAAGAAATGCACAGATATATCGCATATATCCAATAATATAATAGAAATGTATCAGAGATGCAACCATAAACATAGATATACAATAATAAACGATTTCTATTAATGAAATAAATGTACAAAGACTGTAAAAATACAGAGTGAAAGACTCGCTAGAATGGTGGCATCTTATCTCTGAAAAGAGATGTGACGGCTACTAGCATTCGCAAGAAGATGATTACAATGAGGCTCTGAAGGCATTTTTACAATAAACAGGAATGCCAAAAACCCTACACATCCAAAAACCTAACCCTAGGAGATGAAGCGCCAAAATTCATGTGGGCCTTGTTTGGGTAAGTTAGTACATCAACTTCCCGGGGTTGTAACTTTTGCATACGATCTCTGTTTTAGGCCTATGATAGTCCGTTGGAAAGGTGTTGTCGAGGATATTCATTTTGGGGGATAAATCATGCTTTTGGATATATTTCAAGAGATCAATCCCGAAAAACCTTCATTTAGGCCCTCATAATGGCCCCGGAAGTTAAAAACTGCTAAAAATAGTAAATTTCCAAAATTGCCAGAAAACTATTTTGGGCCAGTTCGAAAAGGTGGGTGGCCACCGATATCCACCTCGATCAATAGGGTTACATTATCCCTTCCAACTCTTCATTTCAAACATCGTCTGGAGCAAAAAAATGTTCTTGTAAACTTATGGCAGTAGGTCGACAACAGTTTTGTGGAGATACAGTCAATATATTCGGACATTAGGACCATAACTTCTAGTGGTCCAGGGCATACTCTTACTATTCATATCGTTCCGCCAAAAATGAAGTGATTTGGACCTTTGGAATCTCTCGTGTAGGCTGTGTCCCTGAGGTTTTTTATTGTAAGGAGCTGGTCTATTGGTGCGCCGAAAAATATATTTCAAGCCAAATAATTATTCCATTGCGCGACCATTCTCTTGTTTCTTTTTCACCTTAGGTATTCCATAAGATGTTAAGATTATCGGAGCCAACATTGACCTTCAGAGGACAAGACTGCAAACAGTTCCTATAAAAACATGATAACGAGTTGGACATCTTACCCCAGTTCCTGGAAGACCTGATAGCAGTTCCTGAAGATATCACAAAGTTGCAGGTAAGTTCCTTTAGAAATCCATTCCGGGAAATTGCTTAGTTGTTTACAAGAATAACGAGATAGGAATCATCGACAAGCGCTTCCGGTATGGTTATTTATATTTTTTACTTCAAAGTCAACGAATAATTCATTTTTTATTAGGGAAAGCTAATTTCCATTGAAATCTGTTCCCAACTATCACAATTCAAAGAATGGAATAAATTTTATATGTCTTCCTACTTGATTTTCGCAATAGTGCATTGCTTCCCGTTTCCAAAAGTGTCTCTTTCCAAGAAAATAAACTATGAATTTGACCCAGTAACATTCTAGTACCAAGCCCTCTGGAGGCACAAGGCCTCCCATTGTTTATATGAGGTTTTTAATGGCTTTGTCTCAGTTTTCAAAGATTGATTATTAGGAAAGAATGCTCCCCAGATGTCTGTCCAGGCAACCAGGTTTTCGAACAAGAAGGTCACACTTGAACAAAAGGAAAATCACAGTGTGCTAATGGTCTTTGGCTCTAAGGAAAATGCTTCTTTCCTTCCATGCCACATCACAGACAAGATGTTTGCTACAGAAATAGCAAGGCAATACAAACACTGGTTGCATTTTTTCCATGATAAGAAAAAAAAACAGTTCATTCCTCTGCCCTGGAAAGTCGGGGACTTCGTGTGCAGAAATGTCAACAACAATGATGAATTCGCAGGCCATTTCAAGAACTTGAACCTAGCATATGCTGAAAGGCTAAAAGGGTTTGACCCTAATGGGATTTTTCAAGAACATTTACTATCAATTGGCTTTAGCATCTCTTTTATCAATAAACGTCTGGCTGAAGAAAGAGACAGTGATGACAACACTCCTGCTTCTGACGATTGTGGTGTAAATACATTGCAAAGTGCGACTGAGTTTTACAGACAACAGGGAAAAGTATCCGGTGAGAAGAGTGGTCAGTCCCCCGCCAGCACTCCCAAGAGCACAAAATCATGGAGAATCGCTTCAACAACCCACCCCAGTAAAAAGGAAACCCAAAAATATTCAAACGGAGGAGGAGATAAGAACCATCCTCGTAAAAAAATTGATAGTTCTCACAAATTTCCCTTGATGAAGAAAAGAAAAAACATTGTAGGGCAGGGGGACGAACCCAAAATTGAGAGTGAGCAGATGCAAGTTGAAGTTGAAATTGAGCACATACACAAAATTGGTCCATCTGCAGACGTCGTGCACCATAGTTCCATAATGGAAATAGTTGAGACCGACATTTTTTATGAAGATGAATCCTTCGTATTCCAGAGCACTTTTTTTGCCAGCCAATCTAAAAATATCGTCATTGAAAAGAGACATGTAACAAATAAGAAATCCAAATCTCGTACAAAGATTAATTTTAGGAAAATGAGGTTGTCCCAAATCTCCCTATTTCATAGTGTAACTGGTGATGCTCTTCATGATTCCATTGGAGGAATTGAAGCGAAGAATGCCAGACTGAACGACCACGTCAAGGAATTGGAGGAAGCTTTCATTGCTACCCCCAAGTTTGACAGTCCTTTAGCAAAAACTGTTCCTGCTACCCCTGCAGCCAAGTTAAAAGGATCATCTATCTTCCTCGCATTGTGTAGAACCATTGTAGAGAATAAAATCAAGAAAAGAATGCAGCTAGTTACTGAAGCCTGGGAAACATCACAAAATATAGCTTCCTTTAGAAAGAGGGCAAATGATGTGCACCAAAATTTGTAGATGAATTTAAAAGATGATCAACATTTCTATGACCAAATATTGACCCCTTTTGCCAACCATGCTATCAAAAGCTCGGATATGAAAAGAAGACAAGAGGGTCTCCCCTCCCCAAAGCGCACCAAAAAAATAAAAGGATGCTGGCAAAAGAAAATTAAGAAATTGCAACTCATTGTCGAATCATGTGAACAAGCCATATCAAAAAAAGAAGAATTGTTTAGTAACCTGGCCCAAATAGACTTAGCTATAAGTACCAACGACGTTCAAGACCCAAACTTAATCCTTAAATCCTTGTCAATGACCAAAGAAGCCTTCAATGAAGAGCTTGATATTTTAAAGGGGTTGTCTTTTGAAAATTTTTATAGCATAGTTGAATATCATGTAGATGAGGCCAAGAATTGGCTATTGTACTATTCGACACACAATGAAGAAATTGAATAGGCTCTTCATAGTATTTCTATGGATCTAAGGAAATTAGAAAACGATCTTCTAGACATAGAAATCCAGGATGAAATCAATGTGGCCCCCATGAGAATCTACATTGAAGAATGGTTCCAACGAAGAATGGACAACCTCATCGATGAAGGGCAACAACCAGTTGGAACGATTCCAACGACCATCGACGATACAAATAAAAACGCATCTGCTTCATAGTAAGTTTATACTGATGTCATCTTGTTTTCTTTATCGATCCAGTTATTATACCTGTTTAAATAGAAATCTCTAACTAAAGACTAATAAATTCTAATTTCTTCTTTTCAGGTCTTCCTCTCTACCGTCGCGCACTTTGCACTTCTTCTTTCTACAATCCTATTTCTTGTAATTATTTTTTTTATGGTCCGCGGGAGCCCCAATCCTAGTCTATATGAAAAACGCATTTAAATTTCCAGAAATATGTAACAAACATTATTAATTTTTGATAGATTTCAAAGAAAACTAATTAAGAAATGCTAAAAAAAAATTCCTTCAACTATGTTAGACGTCAGGAAATTGTGTTTATTATTTTAGAATGTTACTGTGTGTGTTATTAATATTTGATAAATTTCGAAGAAAACAAATTCGAATTTGCATTGAACTATATTGGATGTCAGGAAATTGTGTTTACTATATTTGAATGTTTAATGTATGTGCTTCCTGGTCCCTTTCTCCAGGAACCTTTCTTGCAAGTCATTTAGACAGAAATTTTCTAAATCCCATGCTTCAACTATAAACACCCCAGGAAAAAATTGTCTCGTTCGCATATTAACCTTAGGGGTTCATCTACAAGTCAAATGTCTTATCAATGGCCAGTGACACATTGCCACAAAGTCATCCTCAGCATGGATACCACATGTATTTCAACCTGCTTCCCATGTGTCTGTACTCGATCCCGCCATAACAGTGCATTTATTCCCATTCCAACCTGGCAAGGACTACGCTGCCATGCAACACTTGTTTCTCTATTATGGTGAGCCTTGCTTATGCTTTAACAACCATGTTTCTTTATTTATCATATATTTCTCATTTAGCATTTTTGTCTTTAAGAAGGGAAAATTTATATAAAAAGCTATATTACTCAATCAAATTGGAAATTTTTTTGTAATAAAATATTATTTTGTGTTTACAAAGTTATTAATCAATCACAAACTACTTCATTCGACTTGTAAAATGTAAATTTCAATGCAATCATTTTAGATAAAGCTTATTTTCTCAACAAAGCATTGACCAAAAAAAGAAACAATCTTGAAAACAGAGACTTGTTGCTATGCATCTTTCTCTAGTTTATTAGTGTTCCATGATACAAAACATAGTGTCTTATGATCATATTCTATAATCAATGAATAGAGAACCCCTAAATATTGTTTTAGTTTGACCAAATGAGAAAATACATTTGTTAAGATAGTTTTTTATATTATCTCGGTCATTCCTTCCACAATAATTTTGTAGGCAAGTTCATCCATATCACCCTCGGTATCATGTACACCTCCCAACAACAACTGAGTATATATATGTGTATGTGTGTGTGTGTGTGTGTTTTACAGGTTATAAATAATAGTGCTTAATTATTGGAATGGGAGTTATTATCTAAACCATGTAGATTTAAATTTAGATGTGTATAACTTTTATATATGTATGACAATGTTTCTATTTTTATTTTTTAAGAGAGTAAAATTTCTAAAATAGAAAAATAAATATGATAATTATTTTATATTTGAATAATAAAAAGTTATTTATATCTAATTAAATTGTTAAATATAAAAATATTAATTATATTAATATTATCAAATTTATTAAATATTAACTTTTTTATTTATTGAGAAAAATAATGATAATTTGGGATTGTTAAATAAAAAATATATTGTTAAAATGAAAGTGAGAATAAAGTAAGATAGTCTTGTATTAAAAGGTTTATATTTTTAAGTATAAATTCTATAAGAATTTGATAGAATTTTATGTGTGAGTAGAGGTCAACTTGAACCTAAGATTTGTGGATGGTGGAACAATGTTTATGTAAGGGATAGCTTATTTCCAAAACTTGGTTTTCCAAAACTATTTCTATCATATATCATATACCATGGTTTGTAAATTCACTTTTCCATCTAGTTGTCATATATTCACCTTGTGTATAATATATACATTGGTTTTTAAGTTCTCTTCACTATGTAATTGACATGCCTTCACTATTATCAATATATGTATGTCATGTTTATAAAAAAAAATCACTTTTATATCTAATTGTTAGGCATTAGGCATTCAATGTACTTAAAATATTTGTAGATGTTTAATTGTTAGGAATTCAATGTCATCAAAATATTTTTAGATGTTTGTCAAACATAGTTATGAAATTTATGTCATCCACATCCTAATCTTATGGGGTTGTTATATCCATGATGTGTAATTGTGGATAAGAGATTAATGTAGGTTTGTTTCTTGCATCATTCTAGGTATTTTCTTTGCACCCTATATACTCTATAAATATGGTATTTGATAATTAGATTATGTGTAAACATACTTTATAAATATTGTATTCGAGAACCATATTATGTGTAATGGTTATGAAGAAAATCAATTCAAGGAAGGTTTTTGGGGAGGCTCATTTTAGGGGATTGAATAGCAGATCCCCTCAAAAACTAAAGGATGTAGCGAGACTTATGGTGGTATTCAAGGACAAGGGAAAGCACCATTTTACCACTCTCTAGGGTTCCATAATTTTAGTTCTATATATATAAAAAAAATTGGTCTTAGGTCATGTCAAAATCTGTATCTATAGGTGAGTGACTAATGAAATTGTTGCTTAATTTCATAAGAAAATTTGGCTCAAATGATATAAATATGTCATAGGATTGTTGATTGTTTGTAGCATAGACTTTTGGATGTTTATTTTGGTTCAAATTCAATATTTTCTCTTCATCCACCAACTCCCCTTCTACACATATCCCTCATCCCTTTTCTCTGTATCGTACCATCCCTCATTGTTGATCGAGTCTAGGATAGGATCATTCCTCTGATCATATCTATTATAAATAGAGCTCTCCTCTAGAATGCTTTTGTACTCTACATATTCCAGTCCCAATTTCATTGTTGGTTGTACATATTAAGTAGCAGCATCCCAATTTGTACCCCAATTTCATCACTGGTTGTCCATAATAAATAAAAACAACCCAATGATTTTTCATTACTAGATTGATGAAACAACCTTACTATATAGGGAAGTGTTGTACACAACAATGAAAAATGATTCAACCATTTATTCATAGTCTAATTTGATATAGTCCAAGGCTTTGAAACTGAGGATATCAATTATAAACATGTGGGAATTGATATCTCATGCTTATGGTGTTGTGGCATACAAGAATGGTAAGTTGACTAACTAATGTTAGGAGCTTACTCTGAAAAACGAAATTTATTGGATTCTTCCTACTTTTTTATTACGATTGATAAGGTTCAATATAATATATGTAGCCTTCAATTTGAGTATCGTTACTACTAAAAATGATGAAATAAAAACTTTGATACCAATTTTAAATGTGGAAAATGCACATCATGGCATACAAGATCATGCAACTATCCACAACAATTAAAAACATGAATGAAAATAATTGAAAAGAAGTGCAACAACAATTAAAAATATACAACATCATCCCATCACATGAATCACAGATGAAAATGTGTCATTTACACATAGTAGGAAATAGTAAATAAGCTAAGAATTAAAGTGAAATGCACAAGAATTTATCTCAACATTTAACAAAAATAAACATAACACATAAGAACTCTTATTTTAGAAAATATGTAACTCATTGCAAAGAACATTATTTACACACAACCGTAGACTTGTTGTTCTAGTTCTCAACAAAAAGTCACCCTCAAGCTTGGGATTTGTATCCATAAGAGATGGTAGTGCCTAAGGCTAGCTATTGTCCCCCTCTCAACAATTAATTCCCACAGTCATTCCAATCCATCAACTCTCTTTCCCCTCAACCCACACAACCCAAGGAATCGGATTCCTTTCTCTACCACATAGTCCCTCAGGCTATCCCACTTCTCTCCAAGGCTCCAACATAATTTTTAAAGGTAATATCTTTGTTAGGGACACCAGGAACCTATAGTTGCACAGGAATTCCCATGATAGAAAATTACTTGCTCACTTTGACACTTTCTTGCACATAATCTTACTCATAGGTCTATAGCCTAATTCTCCATGAATTTACATCTCCAACCAATAGTTGTACATCATCATTATGGATTCTTTCAAGCTTCAACACTTAGAATTCTCTTACTCTCCAAAAATATGTATGCAAAAAATTCCCTTTTCTCCTATACAAATTTCCTTCTTCTCCTATTCTTGCGTGCTCACACTCTTCCCAGATATGATTGTGCTTAGTCCCATACCATCAATAATTATGTGAGGTGACTTCACAAACCCTCTCTCTTATATTTATTCAAATATTGGATTTGGGAACACTCAAAAGGAAATAGAAGGTTCATAGTAAGGATAATTTAGAAAGATGGTTTAGTTTTAATAAGCATGGATAATTCCTCCCTCTTGGACCCCTCCCCTCTCTTGTGGAAACTAAGCCCCCAAGTCTCCATCTGTGTCCATATGCAACTAGTGATACATTTTATTTATCATATTCAATATACATTATTTACATACTACATCACTTGGCCCACAACCATACATTGTATTTATATCATACATTGTTAATCTAGGGATTAAAAATGGGGATGTTACATTCCCCTCCCCCTACAATTTTCATTTTCCTCAGTGCACATCACCATACAATCTTACACATTGACATGCATACATTTTTACATCTTAATACTTTATAATTACTCAACTAAATAACTTGCATAGAAATTCCAACCAACAACTTTCATTCCCCTTAACCTGCACAACCTAAGGAATGGGGTTCCATAAAATCGTTCTGATAGGAATTATTAGAGTTGTGGCTCCATGAACTTTAGATGTCAACATGGAGTCTTCATACACTTATGTATAATTGTACCTTCATCTTTCTTCAAAAAAAAAAAAAATTATGAGTAATCCTCCTGCATGGCCTCCTCGTGCTCCCATGTGGCATATTTAGGATCGTAGTAGGTCCATTATAACTTTACCAGGTCAATGGATTTGTCCCTGAGAAATTTTAATTTTTGGTCCAAGATGGGCATTGGCTCCACCCGAAAGTCCCCTTCGTGTTCCACTTGGATCACAATCCAGGCAATCACATGGTTAGAATAAGGTATATACTTGTTTAATAAAGACACATGGAACACATTATGAGTTCTCATGGATGCGGGTAATGCAAGCATGTATGAAACTAGGCCTATCCTTTCTAGGACTTTAAATGAACTACTATATATTGCTACCAATTTTGGGAAACTTCCCAATCTGAGCGATCTCCTCTTGGATTTAACCTTTTAAAAAAAACTAATATATGGTGGTTGTAGTCAAATGGGACTATGGAATCAACTACAATATTAAAATTCAAGATCGTCATTGTTGTTTCTAGACATGCAATTATTAAGATTTAATGCTAACAACCCATCATGCAATAAGTTTAATACTTAAGTTAATATGTTAAAGTCATGGAAGAATGTATCAAGAACACAATTACTCCCACAAGTTGCAATAAAATCTAATCTTCAACAAAGCATTTGCTCACACCCTTTTTAATGGTACAAGAACAATAGAAAACAAATAAGTGGATAAAGTATTGGACTGGAAAATGATGGTCTTGCAACAATGGGGCTTGTTTGAAACCAATTCTCTCTTACAAAAATTTCCCTCTGCCTTTCTATTTTCCCACTCTTTTATCCCCTGTAGTTTCTCTTTTTGGTTACTTAGTCATTTTTTTTAAAATGTCTTGTTGCGCGGGTTGGCGGATTCACGCATTCACATTTTCATTCATTATTTTATATTGCGATTCCAACCAAGCGCTTCCCCTTTCTCTAAATTGCACTTCCATTGTTCTCTGACCTGCAAACAACACTCTAGCTTCTGCGATATGCAGATTTACTTCTGGACTCCCACATCACCCCTTCTTCCATGTTACACATTTTGCACTAAAATGTTCTGATACATACAATTTGACATTTGGGGCCTTACATCTCCTCGGGAACCCTTGTCACCCTATTTTGAAGCTCGTTTGACCGCTTTCCACACTTGACCATTTCTTGATATCTCTTTCACGGATCGTCGAGTTGGCGGGTTCAGGAAATTTCCAATTTCTAGTTGTTGTTTCTTGTGCCCGCTACATTCAGAATTCTTTCCAAGTATATGCAATAAGTATACAACTTATCCATAAAAATACATAAAATATATTTCTAGGAAATGGAATATCTATTGCAGATTTGAATATATTGGACCTTCTTTTCCCTCTTCTATACTTAACCAAATTCCCGTTTCTTTTTCCCCTCAACTTTCTCTTTCTGGTTACTTAGTCATTTTTTTCGAAAATGTATCAATGCGCGTGTTGGCAGACTCACAAGTTCACATTTGTGTTCATTCTTTTATATCACAACTCCTATCGATCTCTACCCATTACATTCCTAGCCACTTTTCAGATTGCGGAGTCCGGGGCAAGTGAGCTCTATATTGCACTTCCATTGTTCTGTGACCTGTAAATAGCAAGCGGACCTCCGCGATATATAAATTTAATGCTACACTCCCACATCATACCCTCTTCCATGATACATAGTTTGCACACGAAATTTTTGAGACCTGCAATTTGACCTTTGTGTCCTCACGTCTCCTAGGAAACTATTGTCACTCGATTTTGAATCCCCTGCGTACACTTTCCATATTTCGCCATTTCTTGGAATCTCTTTCATGCCTCCAACTCCATACTTACCTGAATTTTTCGCTTGCGGGTTCCCAGATAGGAGAACTTCACTTCTAGTGTTCCTTGGCCTGCAAACAGTCCCCCAGCTTCCACGATATACAAATTGACTTCCACACTCCTATGTCATCCCCTCTTCCATGTTACACAGTTTGCACTCAAAAGTTCTAATCAATACAATTTGACCGTTGGGGCCTCACGTCTCCTAGGGAACCCTTGTTAGTCTATTTTGAAGCCCATATGACCGCTTTCCACATGGCCATTTCTTGCAATCTCTTTCGTGGATCGTCAGGTTGTTGGGTTCAAACAATTTCCAATTCCTAGTCGATGTTTTCTGTGCTCGCTGCCTTCGCACTTCTTTCCAAGTATATGCAATAAGCATATAACTTCTCCAGAAACATCCAGAAAATATCTTGCCAGGAAATGGGATATATATTATAGATGTGAATATATTATCTCTTCGTTTTTGTTTTTTATACTTAACCAAATTCTCGTTTCTCTCTTCCTTGTACTTTATCTTTCTCCTTACTTAGTCTTTTTTCCAAAAATGTCTAGCTGCGCGGGTTGGTGGACTTGCGGGTTCAAATTTGCACTCATGCTTTTATATTGTGACTCTAACCGATCGCTTCCCCATTCCATACCTAGCCACTTCTCCGACCACGGATTCCTAGGTAGGTGGTCTCTAGATTGCACTTCTATTGTTCTGTGACCTGTAAACAACACCCTGACTTCTATGATATACACATTTACAACCAAACTCTCATAGCATACCCTCTTCTGTGTTACACAGTCTGCCTATCATCCCCTCTTCTGTGGTACACATTTTGTACTCAAAAGTTCTGAGACATACAATTTGACTGACGGGTCCTCACGTCACTTGTGAAACTATTGTCACCCCATTTTGAAGCTCGTTCGTCTGTTTTCCGTACTTCACCATTTCTTCGAGTTTCTTTCGCAGATCGTTAGGTTGGCGGGTTCACGAAATATCCAATTCCTAGTTGTTGTTTTATGTTCCCACGCCCTTTGCACTTCTTTCCAAGTATGAAATAAATGAGGTTTAATGCTAATAACTCACCATGCCTCGAGGAGACCATCATAATAAATGTTCCTACACAACTTGTATAGAAACATGCAGAAAATATCCTGCCAGGTAATGGGATATCTATTACAAATACTTACCAACTTTTTCACTTGCAGAGTTCCTGGACAGGTGGGTTCAATATTCCCCTTGCATTGTTCCACGACCTACAAACAACACCCGGAATTCTGTGATATACCTGCAAAAAAGATCTTTCCAGGTAATGGGATATCTATTACAAATTTTAATATATTAGTGAAAACGAGTCTGACCGACTGTTTCCCTATTCCATACTTACC
>ML798818.1:58299-85584 GCA_009831015.1 Picea engelmannii
GACCATCAGGCGCTCACCTCTCCTCTGTATTACTTGCAACCCTACTTTCAAGCCCATCCAACCATTGTTCATACTTATGTATATATAAAAGAGTCTTATTTATAATAAAAAAGATTGTGTGTATATATATATATATATATATATATATATATATATATATATATATATTATGTGTGTGTGTGTGTATATAAGGTCTTATTTATAAGTATGTAATTAGAAATATTTAATGCTAAACCAGGATTTGAGGAGATCTCCCATTAATACGCATTAAACAAAAAAAATTGAAGGGTTATATTATCCCTTCCGAGTGTTAATTGCAAACATCATGGAATGTCATTTGTGCATCGTCAGGTTGGCCCGTTCACGAAATATTCAATCCTTAATTCTAAAAATGAGTCTAACTGACCGTTTCCCTATTCCATACTTAGCCACTTTCCCGGAATTTTGCAAATATATAAACCGACCGTTGAACTGCCCCATCATGATCTCTTCCATTTTACACGTTTTGTAGTCAAAAATTTCGAGACATAAAATTTGACTGCCGGGCACTCACCTCTCCTGAGTATCCCTAGTAACCTTATTTTGAATCTCGTCTAACCTCTTTTCATACCTTACCATTCCTTGCTTGCTCTTACCCGTCTCCATCACCTTCGCACTTGTCTATGATAATATATATATATATATATATATATATATATATATATATCTCTTGTTTCTAAATATGTAATTAGTAAGATTTAATGCTAATAGTTCATCGTGCAGAAACTGTATAGTTTGTCATTGATGAGCGAAAGGCTCTAGGAGATCTCCCATTAATACGCATTAAACCAAGATTTGCGGAGGGTTATATTATCCCTTCCGAGTGTTGATTTCAAAATCACGGAATGTCGTTCGCACATCGTCGGGTTGGCACGTTCATGAAACCCCCAATCCTTAATTTCTCTTCGTCGTACCCGCCACCTTCGCACTTCTAAGTATGCAATAATTAAGATTTACTGCTAACAACTCATCATGCAACACCCAGAGAGATTGTCATTAATGAGAAAAAGTCTCAAGGAGATTTCCCATTCATAAGCATTGAACCAACATTTGTGGAGGGTTATATTATCCCATGCAACTGTTCAGTTCAACCATCGTCTGGAGCAAACCAACGTTCTCATAAACTTATGGCACTAGCTCGACAACAGTTATGTGGAGATACAGTGAACATCTTTGGGCACAAGGACCAGAACTTCCAGTGGTCCAGGGCATATTCTTATTGCTTATCCCCTACCGCCCAGAACGAAATAATTTGGACCTTTGGGATTCCTTGTCCAGGTCATTTCCCTGAAGTTTTTGATTATAAGGATTTGGTCTCTTGGTCCGTCGATAAATATATTTCAAGCCAAATAATTATTCCACTGCGGGACCACTCTTTTGTTTCTTTGTCACCTCAGGTCTTCCGCCAGATGTTAATATTATCAGAGCCAACATTGACATTCAAAGGAGAAGATTCGAAGAAGTTCCTAAGAAAGCATAATAACGGGTTGGACCTCTTGCGCAAGTTCCTGGAAGAACCGATGGGAGTTCCATAAGATATTACAAGCTTGCAGGTTAGTTCATTTAGAAATCCATTCCTGGAAATTGCCTAGTTGTTTACAAGAATAACAGGGCAGGAATCCACAATAACTATTTCCCGCATGGTTATTTATATTTTGTATTTCACAGTCAAGGAACAGGCCATTTTTTATTGGGGGAAGCTAATTTCCCATGAAATGTGTTCCCAATTGTCAAGCTTCAAAAAGGAGAATTTTTTTTTTATGTCATCCTACTTGGTTTTTGTGATAACGCATTGCAACCAATTTCCAAAACTGTCTCTGTCCAAGAAGGTAAATTGGGAATTTGACCCAGTAACGTTCTAGTACCGGGCCTTGTGGAAGCACAAGGCCTCCCACTATTTTTATGAGGTTTTTAATGACTTTGTGTATTTTTTCAAAGTTTTATTGTTAGGAGAAGATGCTCCCCGCATATCTGACCAGGAAACTAGGTTTTTGGATAGGAAGGGGGCACTTGAACATATGGATAATTACACTGTGAAAAGGATTTTTGGTTCTAAGGAGAAACATGTTGTCCTTCCATGTCACATTACGGATAGAATGTTTTTTACAGAAATAACAAGGAAATACAACTATTGGTTGCATCTATTCCATGAGAAGAGAAAAAAACAGTTCATTCCTCTGCCTTGGAAAGTTGGGGACTTCGTGTTGAGGAACGTCAAAAAATTTGACGAATTCGCAGCCCATTTCAGCAACTTGAGCCTAAGATATGTTGAAATCCTAAGAGGGTTCAACCCTAATAAAAAAAAATTATAAGTGAAAGCCTCTGAATCATATGTGGGTTTTGACTCTGAGTCAGAACCAGAAAGGGGAAGAAATATCATTGATGCAGAACCCAGTTCCATCGTTGCTACCACCAAGCTCCAACCTAGTGAACCAGCCGAGCCCGAAGAAGGTGAGAGCCTCTTCCATTCACAGATGTGGGTAAAAGGCACCCCGCTGCACTTCATTGTTGATAGCAGTAGCCAGAAGAACCTCATCTCAGCAGAGGTCGTCAAGTGACTGGCCCTACAGACAACGTCGCAACCACAACCCTACACCATTGGATATCTCTGCCAAGGAAGTGGTATCTTCCTCAACTAGTAGTGTCAACTTTCATACGACACCAAGCCCTTCAAAGACAAGGTATTGTGTGATGTTGGTCCTCTCAAATTTTGTAATGTTCTTTTGGGCCAACCCTATTTACGGAAACATCATGTTGTATATGAGTCTAGGCCTCGTAGTGAAATTATTACTTTGAACAGGAAATTGTATAGGATACTCTAGGTAGTCCCTCCTAGTGCTATTTCCTTGAGCCAAGCAATGTAGGAAGGTCATCTCTCAAACCTAGAAATTTGTCTTCTTCGTGATTCTCTCTCAGAGTGAGAGAAATATCGCAGCCACATATAGGTCCTCCATGGCCGATCTCTCCACACAACAGAAGCAAGTGGATAAGGTCATGGAAGAATAATGAAATATCTTCTCCTCTCCCACTGGGGTACCTCTGCACTTCTAGGTCAAGCATCCCATCGATCTAACCCTAGGTGCATCTCTAGACAATGGGCCAATCTATCGTTGCTCTTTGTCAGAAAATGAGAAGATTAAGAGGAAAATCCAATAAATGCTCCTCAAGGGACACATATGTCCTAATTCATCACCTTGTGGGAGCCCAATCATGTTGGTGTAGAAGAAAAATAGGACCTGGTGACTCTCCATTGATTACCGAGCCCTGAATAAAATCACATTCTGAAACCGGTGCCTAATTCCCCGAATCGACGACCTCCTTGATCATCTCACAGGGGCGAAATACTTCAGTAAGATTGATCTAAAGTCTGGCTACCACCAAGTCCCAATAGAACATAAATATGTATGGAAGACCGCCTTCAATTCAAAAGAAGGTCTTTTTGAATGGTTGGTCATGCCCTTTGGTTTGACAAATTCTCCAACATATTTTTTGAGGATGATGGATGATATCATACGACCTTTCACCAATACTTTTGTAGTAGTGTATCTAGATGAAATCCTCATCTACAACAATACTTGGGTGGAACACTTGCAGCATATTCAACAGTTTATGCACACCCTCTAACAACACAAATTATATGCAAACTTGGAAAAATTTTCCTTCATCATGGACAGGGTCCATTACTTAGGCTACACCATTGATCAACATGGCATGCATGTGGATCCAACCAAGATCCAGGTCATCTGTGACTCTCTAGCCCCAACCACACTCATTGAACTTCAGAGATTCTTGGGCCTCACCAATTTCTATCACAGGTTCGTGTTGGGATTCTCTCATATCACATGGGCCCTCAACTAAGTAACCAGGGGTGGCGGTAAGGAAAAATTTGTGTGGGGCATGTCCCAAAAACAAGCCTTCGATGACTTGAAGAATTGTTTGTGCTCATCCCCAATACTTTCATTACCGGACCTACAACATCCCTTTGAGATCGAGATAGGTGCTTCAAACTATGATGTGCGCATTGTTTTCACTCAACATGGCCACCCCATGGCATATCATAGTGAGACACTATCAGATGTTGTTCTTAAGTAACCTACTTACGATAAAGACATGTACTCCATTGTGAAAGCCTATCGCCAGTGGATAAATTACATTCTTGGGAAGAAGACAATCATCCACACTGATCACAAGCCACTACAGTGCATGCAAACCCAATGAAAATTTCAGAATGACCACCATCAAAAGTGGTCCACGTACTAACAAAAAATCCACCTCAACATCAAGTATAAAAAAAACAAGTACCAACTGAGTTTTTGATTTCCTCAGCCGACCTCCAGTCATGATACTCACCACTATGGTAGACTCTTGCGGCCACAAGACCTCTGGATGGCCCCACCTCTATGAGACAGACCCTGACTTCTCCACCACCTACCAAATGTTGGGCGCCAACTCAGTGGTTGCTAATTTCCATCTTCAAGATGGGTTTTTGTGTCGTTTGGGCTATCTCTGCGTTCCATCAAGTGAGTGTGCGAAGATGATTTGGGAAGCTCACTACAGTTGGGTGGTAGGACACTTTGAGTTGAAACGACAGTGGCAGTGTTGAAGAAACATTTCTACTCGCCGAAACTTCTACAGGATGCTGACAAGTATATCAGGTCTTGCATCACATGCTCTATTGCCAAAACGAACACTAAGCAACATGGCTTGTAAACCCCTCTACCTACTCCTGACACACTATGGGAATTCATCTCAATGGACTACATGTCAGGCCTCCCATCCATCAAGAGGGGATTTGATTGTGTTTTTGTGGTTGTTGTTCGCTTTTCCAAGATGGTGATTCTAGTCGCCTTCAAGAAGAACATCATAGTAGAAGCCACTGCCAAGTGATGTAGGAGCATCTCTCCACGTCAGCTAGCCAGCCATCTAGTCGCATCAACGCATGCATTCAAAGCTGAAGAGAGGCATAGCCCTCATCTTCAATTTTGATTTGAATGTAAATTAATTGTTTTAGGCTAATGAGCCATGAAGCCGTGCTTTGCACAGGCATAGAGTAGATAGGCCTTTAATGCTTTGAAGGATGAGATCTAGATCTGATTTGTGGACTAGACAACCCATTCAATGTAATTGAATAGGGTAGGTAGATTGGAGGGAAGAGATCGAAGAGCCCCTCTTGTAAAAGATCAATTTCGATCTCATTTTGTAATGGGGAGCAATAGTTGGAGTATGCACAAGAGAGAACAGGTGTGCATAGAGAAGGAGTCGAGACTCTGTTAAAATCTGAGCTTAGGAACACCTTGTAAAAACAGGCATTTGCCATTTAATACAAACAACAGTTTTTCCTGCATATTTCCTGTGTTGAATGAATGCCTGGATATTTTCTTCATATGTTGTGAATGTATGTTTAGGTGTTTACAGGAGTTGTTTTGATTTCAGGCTTGAGAGGTCTTTGAGGCTTCACACCAGGAGGGTGTGATAGAACGCTGCAGGTTCTGATAGCCAGTGCACCGAAGCACTTCTGAAATCTGCGGATTCAGACAAAGGCGTGCCAGGTGGGCACAGAAGCTGAAATCATCAATTCAGAGGATTCTTGAAGCTCTCCTAGGTGGGCATTGAGCCAGTGCAAGGAGTGCATAGAGGAAGAACTCTGCTGAGAGTTCAGATAGAAGCAAGAATCATTAAGGATTCTTGATACTCTTCCAGGAGGGCATTGAGACAATGTGTAGATAGGCACAAAGAAGAAGGGAACTCTGTTGAGTTTTGTGATTGAAAAAGAATCCACTGAAGGATCTTCCCAGGGTTTCTGAACACCCTAAAGACTCAGCAAGAGGTTGATTGAGTGAAGGATAGCCAGGAGGGTATCCAAGTTCTCCATCTAAAGGAGAAGGAAGAAGGATAAAATCCCTTAGAGGCCTGAGTATCTGAAAAGTTCGGAAGAGATAGCACTTTGGATGCAAAGAATTTGCAGGAGTGCAGAAGTCAAAATCCTTCAAGGATTCGGGACCAAATCTCAGGAGGAGTAGCGTTTCATATGCGCAGGCGAGGATTCAAAGTTGTGAAGCTTGCAGAGAAAATAAACAAAGGTCGAGGCCTTTGAGAATTTGAAATTCTTCCAAGTCTGGGAAGAAAGCGCCAAAGCTGGGGAGGAGCAATAGCTACCGTCGAATCAGCCGAGAGAATCTGGACCGTGGATTCGTGTCCAGGAGGCAACATAGGAAAGGCATAGGGGAAGACAGGTCTGAGCCATTAGATCTTGGTCTAAATAACCCAACAACCGTTGGATCTGTCAGGAGCTGCATGAGGTTTAAACCTCATGCATAGAGGAGCAAAAGTGAAGTCCCAAAAAGGTTGGAGATCGGGATATCGACATTTGGGAGTTCGAGGATCTGAAGGACGAGAGTCCGGGCACTTGACCTCAGAAATCACGACAAGGTGAAATAGATCTGAGTTGTTCGTCTGCAGGAGGACACGTGTCGTGGAATCATCCATTTCGGAGATTCGGGCACCGCGACTCAGAGAGGTGAGCATCTTGTCATCGCGAGTAGCAAAGTCCCTAGGAAATCTGATCCATTCGTCTGGGAATGGAAACATGTCGCAAGATCGCCCATATCAGGGATTCAGACATCGTTAGTCAGAGGGGGAAGTTTCTTGACTTCATGAGTAGCGAAGTCACAAAGAGATCAGGACTGTCCATCTGAGGAGGACAGGTGGCAGAGATCAAGGGATCTCACAAACTCAGAGGTTCGCAAAGTGACAGTCCAGGAGTTGGGCTCTCCAAGTCGCGAGTGGGGAAGTCACGAGAGAATCACAGTCGTCCATATGAGGAGGACAGGTGGTAGCAATCACAGAGTCGATGAAGTGTTGAAGGGGTCTAAGATTTCAGGTCTCACGAACTCGGAAGTTCGGAGGGTGAGAACCCAAAGGTTGGGTGCTCTAAGTCATGAAGTTGCGAATTCGCGAGGAGCGGGGCACGAGAAGACACGTGGAAGAACCACGAGGTGGGCCCGGGTGATTGATAGGTGAAAACGCGTCACCAGGACGGAAGGAGTCAACACTCCATTGACTTCTTGTGTCTCGGGGATTCGCGAGATAAGAGAACGAGAGCTCGACGCTACAACTCACGAAGTGGAGAATTGCGAGAAGTACGGAAGGAAGGTCAACCTTCGTTGACTTTTAGGTCTCGGAGGTTCGCACGAAAAGAGCATGGAGATTTAACCCTTCGACTTGTGAAGGTGCGAGTAGCAAGAGGAGATAGCGTTAAGCCTAGCCGACAATCGTGTGAGGAAGGCACTGACAGAGGAAGAGCCATACTCGTATCGGCATTTTAGGTATCGCAAAATTAGAAAGGAAGAGTTGGGAGCTTCGACTCATGAACTCAAGAGATCACGAGTTACGATAAGTGGCTTTGGGTTTAGCCCTTGGTCATAGCGCTGTGGTCGCTTGGGGAGATAGGAGCTCGCGCCTAGTGTTGTTCACACAGGGGAGTTCCTGAAGGACCTATGGATCGATTTGAAGAAGATTCCAGCAGGGAATCGAAAGAGCCAATCCGGCTCAAGAAGATAAAGAACGATCCTGTGAGTAGATATCGGCCCGAGGGCCAATAGGTCTGCGTCAGAGTGGTATCAGAGTGGGACTTCATCTGTGGATTTCAGGTGCAGCGAAGAGGAGAAGAAGACAGTCAAGAAGACTGTGGATGAAGTTGAAACACTTAGGGGTGTAGAGTGATAGCAACAGGTTTTCCAGGAGAGTAGAGAGGAACAACGATATGTATACTAAAGGCTGAAGATACGCTAGAAGGAAAGACCGAGAGCTGATGAGCAAAGCTGAATGGGATGAAGAACTTGCTAATATGAATGCAAGGATGGATGAACTTGCATTAGAGATGCAACAAAATGCCAGGTCGAGATGGGTATATGAATGGCTCATGAGGACGAAAGAAAAATGGCCAGTCAAGGAGTTCATATCTAGAAGACAACATATGATGTTAAGAGGATGGTTGAGGTATGCTGAAAACCTCAACAGACCAAAAGAAGAAAGGGTTCAGATATGTGAGCCATAGACTGGGAGAAATATCAGTGATGCTGAAAATGAATTGGGATCAGCTGAAGATCTCAAGCACTTCCAGGAGGGCAGAGAAGAAATTCCCAATTTCCAGATGGGAAAACGGTTGAGATCGCTGCGGGATCTCATAGACTGTCATGAGGACAATCAGGGAATTTCACATTGCCAGGTGGGAAATGGATTGAGATTGTTGTGGGATCTCATAGACTTCCAGGAGGGAAACCGAGAGTTTCCAATTAGCTAGGTGGGAAAGGGAACAAAGATGGGATCAGTTGATTCCATAGACTGCCAGGAGGGTAGCAAGAAAATCCCATATTGCCAGGTGGGCAAGGATAAGCAGGTGAGGCTATGTGAGAGTCTCATGAACTCATAGGTGACTTTGGATCAACAGATGCAGCTGACAGAAGAGAAAGATCCGAGGAATCTTTTGATGATTGGAGGAATTCAAATATTCCTGCCACATAGCCCAGAGGAGGCCAAATTCTGTGTTGCAGATGAAGAAGCAACAACAGGAGGAAGAAAACCAGCTGAGACTGTCAGGAAGGAAGCATTAGAGCAGATTTGGGAAGCTACCCAAGCAGAAAAAGAAGAAGATGAGCATTCTGAGGAGTGGCTCAATACTTCCAGCTAGGTGGCTGAAAGGACTACAACATGGTAGTTTGCGGAAGAAGAAGGAGAAGAAGCAGACAACATTAGTTTATCTGATCTGTATGAGCAAATTGAAGCCCTGGAGAGAAGGGTGAATGTGCAGAGTGTGCACATCCAACAGGCGAAGTTGGAAGCAGCTGATGAAGCAAGCATGGGAGATCATTGCGATCTACCAAACTACAGAAAAATTTTGTAGCTGAGGAGACTACATGAACAGAGCCAACCACTGAAGAAGTTGGACGAAGTGATTGAGGAGATCAGGGAGTAGATGTTCAGGTCAGCAAAAACTGTCAGCAACGAGAAGCTGAGCAGTAGGAAAGAAGCAACAGCAACAGCGCAGAAGCAACAGCAGCAGGGAGATGGAGCAGATGAACAGCTCCAAAAATTTGTTTGGGATCCAGGAGGATTTCCAAAGCTGAGAGGGGAAGCTCATGAGCAGAAACTCATGAATTTTGAAGCTGAGGAGTATGATGCAGGAGCATCTCTCCATGTCATCCAGCCAGCCAGCCAGTCGCATCAGCGCGTGCATTCAAAGCTGAAGAGAGGCACAGCCCTCGTCTTCAATTTTGATTTGAATGTAAATTAAATGTTTTAGGTTGGTGAGCCGTGAATCCGTGCTTTTCACAGGCATAGAGTAGATAGGCCTTTAATGATTTGAATGTTGAGATCTAGATCCAATTTGTGGACTAGACAGCCCATTCAATGTAATTGAATAGGGTAGGTAGATTGGAGGGAAGAGCTAGAAGAGCCCCTCTTGTAAAAGATCAATTTCGATCTCATTTTGTAATGGGGAGGAATAGTTGGAGTATGCACAAGAGAGAACGAGTGTGCATAGAGAAGGAGCCGAGACTCTGTTAAATTCTGAGCTCAGGAACACCTTGTAAAACCAAGCATTTTCCATTTAATACAAACAACGGTTTTTCCTGCATATTTCCTGTGTTGAATGAATGTATGGATGTGTTCTTCATATGCTATGAATGTATGTTTAGGTGTTTACAGGAGTTGTTTTGATTTCAGGCTTGAGAGATCTTTGAGGCTTCACACCAGGAGGGTGCGACAAAATGCTGCGGGTTCTGATAGCCAGTGCACTGCATCACTTATGAACTCTACAGATTCAGACAAAGGTGTGCCAGGTGGGCACAGAAGATGAAATCATCAATTCAGAGGATTCTTGAAGCTCTGCCAGGTGGGCATTGAGCCAGTGCAAGGAGTGTAGAGAGGAAGAACTCTACTGAGAGTTCATATAGAAGCAAGAATCATTAAGGATTCTTGATACTCTGCCAGGAGGGCATTGAGACAGTGTGCAGATAGGCACAGAGAAGAAGGGAACTCTGTTGAGTTCTGTGATTGAAGAAGAATCCACTGAAGGATCTTCACAAGGTTGTCAAACACCCTGAAGACTCAGCAAGAGGTTTCTTGAGTGAAGGATAGCTAGGAGGGAATCCAAGTTCTCCATCTGAAGGAGAAGGAAGAAGGATAAAATCCCTTAGAGGCTTGAGTATCTGAAAAGTTCAGAAGAGATAGAACTTTGGATGCAAAGACTCTGCAGGAGTGCAGAAGTCAGAATCCTTCAAGGATTCGGGACCAAAGCTCAAGAGGAGTAGCGTTTCATACACGCAGGCGAGGATTCAAAGTTGTGAAGCTCACAGAGAAAAGAAAAAATGGTCAAGGCCTTTGAGAATTTGAAATTCTTCCAAGTCTGGGAAGAAGGCGCCAAAGCTCGGGAGGAGCAACAGCTACCGTTGGATCAACCGAGAGAATCTAGACTGTGGATTCGTGTCTAGGAGGCAGCATAGGAAAGGTGCAGGGGAAGACAGGTCTGAGCCATCAGATCTTGGTCTAAAGAACCCAATAGCCATTGGATCTTTCATGAGCTGCACGAGGTTTAAACCTCACGCATAGTGCAGCAAAAGTGAAGTCTTGAAAAGGTTGGAGATCAGGATATCCGTGTTCGGGAATTCAGGGATCCGGAGGACGAGAGTCTGAGCACTCGACCTCATAAATCACGACAAGGCGAAATATATCTAAGTCATCCATCTATGGGAGGACGTGTGTCATGGAATCATCCATTTCAGAGATTCAGGCACCGGGACTCATAGAGGTGAGCATCTTGACTTCACGAGTAGTAAAGTCCCGAGGACACGTGTCACGAGATCATATGGGTCATTCATCTGGGAGTGGACACGTGTCACGAGATCACCCATATCAGGGATTTAGACATCGAGAGTCAGAGGGGGAATTTTCTTGACTTCGTGAGTAGCGAAGTCACGAAGAGATCAGGACCGTCCATCTGAGGAGGACAGGTGGCAGAGATCAGGGGATCTCAGGAACTTGGAGGTTCGCAAGGTGAGAGTCCAGTAGTTGGGCGCTCCAAGTAACAAGTGGCGAAGTCATGAGAGAATCATAGCCGTCCATCTGAGGATGACAGGTGGCAACAATCATGGATTCGGCGAATGCCGAAGGGGTCCAGGATTTCGGGTCTCGCAAACTCGGAAGTTCGTATAGTTAGAACCCAAAGGTTGGGTTCTCTAAGTCGTGAAGTCACAAGGAGCGGGGCATGAGAGGACACGTGGCAAGGAGGGAAGGAGTCAACACTCCATTGACTTCTCACGTCTCAGGGATTCGTGAGATAAGAGCACGAGAGCTCGACGCTACAACTCGTGAAGTGGAAAGTTGAGAGAAGTACAGAAGGAAGGTCAACCTTCGCTGACTTTTAGGTCTCGGAGGTTCACACGGGAAGAGCATGTATATTTAACCCTTTGACTTGCGAAGGTGCGAGTAGCGAGAAAAGCTAGCATTAAGCCTAGCCGGCTGTCGCGTGAGGAAGGCACTGACAGAGGAAGAGCCATACCCATATCGACATTTCGGGTATCGCAGAATTGGAAAGGAAGAGTCGGGAGCTTCGACTCACGAACTCGCGAGATCACGAGTTATGACAAGTGACTTTGGGTTTAGCCCTTGGTCATAGTGTTGTGGTCGCTTGGGGAGATAGGAGCTCACACCTAGTGTTGTTTGCACAGGGGAGTTCCCGAAGGACCTGTGGATCGATTTGAAGAAGATTCTAGTAGGGAATTGAAAGAGATGATCTGGCTCAAGAAGATAAAGAACGATCCTGTGAGAGGATCTCGGCCCGAGGGCCAATAGGTCTGCATCAGAGTGGAATCAGAGCGGGACTTCATCTGTAGATTTCAGGTGGAGCGAAGAGGAGAAGAAGACAGTCAGGAAGACTGTGGATGAAGCTGAAACACTCAGGGGTGAAGAGTGACAGCAGCAGGTTTTCCAGGAGAACAGACAGGGACAGTGATATGGCTACTGAAGGCCGAAGATATGCTGGAAGGAAATACCCAGAGCTGATGAATGAAGGTGAATGGGGTGAATAACTTGCTGAGATGAATGCAAGGATGGATGAAATTGCATTGGAGATGCAACAGAATGCCAGGTCGAGATGGGTATATGAATGGCCCATGAGGACGAAGGAAAAATGGCCAGTCAAGGAGTTGATGTCTAGAAGACAACATAGGCTGTTAAGAGGATGGTTGAGGTATGTTGAAAACCTCAACAGACCAGAAGAAGAAAGGGTTCAGATATGTGAGCTAGAGACTGGGAGAAATCTCAGTGATGCTGAGGATGAATTGGGATCAACTGAAGATCTCAAGCACTACCAGGACGACAGAGAAGAAATTCCCAATTGCCAAGTGGGCAAAAGGTTGAGATCGCTGCGGGATCTCATAAACTATCATGAGGAAAGCCAAAGAATTTCACATTGCGAGGTGGGCAATGGATCGATATCGCTAAAAGATCTCATAGACTTCTAGGAGGGCAGCCGAGAGTTTCCAATTTGCCAGGTGGGTAAGGGAACAAAGATGGGATCAGTTGATTCCATAGACTACCAGGAGGGCAGCAGGAAAATCCCATATTTCCAAGTGGGCAGGGATAAGTAGGTGAGGCTATGTGAGAGTCTCATGAACTCAGAGGTGAGTTTGGATCAGCAAATGTAGCTGACAGAAGAGGAAGATCTGAGGAATCTTCTGATGATTGGAGGAATTCAGATATTCCTGCCACATAGCCCAGAGGAGGCCAAAGTCTATGTTGCAGATGAAGCAACAACAGCAGGAGGAAGACAGTCAGCTGAGACTGTCAGGAAGGAAGCATTGGAGCAGGTTTGGGAAGCTGCCCAAGCAGAAAAAGAAGAAGATGAGCATTCTGAGGAGTGGATCAATACTTTCAGCCAGGTGGCTTAAAGGACTGCAACATGGGAGTTTGCGGAAGAAGAAGGAGAAGAAGCAGACAACATTAGTTTGGCTTATCTGTATGAGAAAATTGAATCCCTAGAGAGAAGGGAGAATGTGCAGAGTGTGCACATCCAACAGGCGAAGTTGGAAGCAGCTGATGAAGCAAGCATGGGAGATCATTGCGATCTTCCAGACTACAGAAAATTTTTGCAGCTGAGGAGACTGCATGAACAGAGCCAGCCACTAGAGCAGCTGGACGAAGTGATCGAGGAGATCAGGGAGCTGATGTTCGGGTCAACAAAAATTATCAGCAAGGAGAATCTGAGCAAAAGGAAAGAAGCAACAACAACAATGCAGAAGCAACAACAACAGGGAGATGGAGCAGATGAACAACTCCATAAATTTGTTTGGGATCCAGGAGGATTTCCAAAGATGAGAGGGGAAGCTCATGAGCAGGAGCTCATGAATTTTGCAGCTGAGGAGTATGATGCAGGAGCATCTCTCCACGTCAGCCAGCCAGCCGCGTCATCGCGTGCATTCAAATCTGAAGAGAGGCGCAACCCTCATCTTCAATTTTGATTTGAATGTAAATTAAATGTTTTGGGCTGGTGAGCAATGAAGCCGTGCTTTCCCACCGTTATTGGACACCTCATAGATAGGAAAGTAGTTAACACCAAAAAATATCAACCATGAATGCATGCAATAGGAATCTAGCAATTATATTGTGTACACACATATCAAGTTCACTTGACAACAAAGGATCCATCTTTATCAAGTCGTCAAAGTAGGGCAGCTTTTGCACCAAGGCAAGTGGCCCATTGGGGGCCAAATTCAACGTAAATTTCTTCATCTGATGGGGGAACTCAACGTAATGGAGACTATTTATTACTAAGGATGGATGATTGATCTATTGGATATCGGTGGCCACCCACCTTTTCTAACTCACTCAAATAAGTTTTCTGACAGTTTTGGCAATTTACTATTTTTAGTAGTTTTTAACTTCCAGGGCCATTTTGAGGGCCTAAATGAAGGTTTTTCAGGATAGAGCTTCTCATTAATATATAAAGTATTTAATTGATCCCCCAAAATGAATCTCCTTGATAATGCATTTCCAACAGGCTATCGTGTGCCTAAAATAGAGATCGTATGCAAAAGTTACAACCACGAGAAGTTGATGTACTAACTTACCCAAACGGGGCCCACGTGACTTTTGGTGCTTCGTCTCCTAGGGTTATGTTTTTGGATGTCTAGGGTTTTTGACATTCATGTTTATTGTAAAAAGTCCTTCAAAGCCTCATTGTAATCATATTCTTGCTAATGAGTGTAGCCGTCACATCTCTTCTTACAGATAAGTTGCCACCATTCCAACAAGCCTGTTTTCCGCTGCATTTTATAGTTTCATCTTATTTCCTTATTGAATAGAAAACCAGTTTTACTGTATCTCTATTATTCTGTGTTAAGCATATTTTAATAATTTGTATTCATTTTGTTCTACTCATAAAATCCGGATCAATTATGGTATCCAAAAGGAAAGGATCTATCACTTATTGCCTACACAGATGCAGATTGGGCAGGTTGCATTGATGACCGACGAAGCACCAGTGGAGAAACGTTCTAATTGGGTGAGTGTTTAGTATATTGGCTAAGCAAGAAACAATCATCGGTATCCTTATATACAACCGAGGAAGAGTATATTGCAACATAAGCATGTTGTACACAGGTTCTATGGAAAATTTGACAGATATACAAGTTGAGTATGATGAGCCCATTCCAATCTATTGTGATAATAAAAGTGTCATCAGTATCTCAAAGAACTCGGTGAAGCAATCCAAGATGAACCACATTCCAATTAAGTATCACTTTCTACGGGAATAGTTTGCAGAGAATAACATCAGAGTTGAATATGTGGGCACAAAAGAACAAGTGGCACACATCTTTACAAAACTGCTTCCACAAGAAGCCTTTCAGTATCTTCATTAGATACTAGGAGTAATTTCTACTTCAAAATGAATGCTTTAGAATGATTATCTTATATGTCTTATATGTACACGAGGAAGCACAATAAATAGGACAATTCAGGTTGGGAGATCATTTTTAGGAAGAGTTTTGTTAGGGGGAGCAACCCTGGATGGAAAGATACATTTTCCATTGATGACAAAGGGGGAGAGATTTATCAGATGCAAAGGTAAATGCTTGGAGAGAGAGAATAGAGGCATGTTTCCAAGGGGAGCGATTGTCACAAGGGAAGAATGATCTATATGACTTCAGAGTGATACCCCTTGTCAAAGGGGGAGTTATTATTCATATGAAGGGAGAGAGAGTAATTACAGACTTATAAACACAAAGAAAAATCAAAGGCATGTAGACAGGGGGATTAGCCCCAAGGAGATTTTATTCAGGGAGAGAAGCCCCAAATAGAGATACCCTTTTCCATGGATGTCAAAGGGGGAGAGATAGAAACATTGATCAGGAGTATAGACATGAATATTATCATGACTAAGTGTTGCCATGAATGTTATTGTTGCCATCAATACCAAAGGGGGAGATTGTTAGACAATTGGCTTAGGTTGATGGATAGTTGGTATGGATTGTTGGTTGTCATTGATGTCAACCATTAGAGAGTGATATTGTATATTGATGTCAACCCTGAGTGATTGATTTCAACCCTTGGAGAAAGTCTGGTAGTGAATTCTGGTAGCACAAAGGTTTGGGTAATGGACCCAAGGTTGTTTCATGTATAATGGTGTGAGTTTTAATATATTTTAAGGTAATACTATTCTATATGGATAGTAAATTTCATTCCATTTCCAGTGGTATGTGGAATGTCACATAACTCCTCATGGTTAGAGAGTTATGGCCATGAGAAGTTGGAGAACCCAAGTTTGGGTAATGGACCCAAGTTTGTTTGATGGATAATGGTATGAGTTTTGAAATATTTGTAGGAAATGCTATTCTATATGGATAGTACATGTCATTCCATTTCAAGTGGTATGTGTAATGTCACATAACTCCTCATGGTTAAAGAGTTATGGCCATGTGAAGTTGGAGAACCCTCATGAGTCATCTAGAAGCCCCAAAAGGTCAAAGTAGTCAAAGTGGTTTAAGAGATTTTAAAAGGTAAATAATAAAGTGAAGTGATGAGTGTAATATAATTCAATGTGAATAAAATATAAATTATTTAAATAGTAAAGTTAATGGAGAAATTAGAAGTGGGTTAACCCTAAAATAAGGAAAGTGGAATAAGATGGTTAAAAGGTAACCTCTTGAGGAAGCTAGATGAAAGTATAAATAAGAGGAAAGGATATCTCATTTTAATAACACTTGAGAATATTGAATATCTACATGTGACTGAGGTAACCAAAGGATATTTAAGCCAAATTTAAGAGGGAAGGTGAAGTAACGAAGGTCAAAATTCAAGGATAAATTCTTTTGATGATGCTTTCTAAGGTATGTTATTTACAAGTCATCTCACCATTTTCACAACAATTTTTTTTCTAGAATGATTCAGACCGTAAAATTGGGATGCTATTGAGGGAACATATCCAAGTAGTCGTGTTACAAATTTCAGCTTGCGGTTCGTTGTATTTTTGGAGTTACGCTCCGTGGAAAATAGGGTTTGTAGCTAGTCCTAAAACTAGTCTAAAAACGATGTTTCGGGGAAAAAATGCCATAACGTCTTCATAATAGATCAAAATTTAGTAAGACCAAATGTGTTGGTTAGAGTACATTATTTGTTATTCTGTGTACAATTTTCATATCCACACAATATATATTCCGTACGGGGCACGCTCTACAAGTTCGCTCTCTAAAATAAGCCATAATTCAACAAGGTATGCCATTTTTGCTATAACTCCTTTTCTGAGAGGTTCCAAGTAGTGGCACCTGGAGGAATTACATAAAACACACTGAAGAACATTGTGTCCTTTTTTAATATATGTATTCATTACAGGTACATATTTATGATTATTTCAAGTTAGGGTTGTTGACTAATCCAAAACTAGTCATGTGAGACTAAAGTAAAGTTTGATGAAAATACTAGTCTCTTTTTGTTAAAGTTAAGGAAGGTTTGTAGGTATGTGATCATATACACCAGGTCTATTACAAAGTTACAAATCAGATTTGGATGATGAAATTGATGAGGGCTTTTGGTTGAGGTACATGTTGGGTACATGGTTGGGACAAGTAGTTGATGAGTTGGCACATACATGAGGTGTATAGTTGATGATGTTGGTACATCTTGATGAGTCATAGTTGATGAGTAGTTGATATATGATTTGTACATACTTGGTACATGGTTTGAGGCACTTGTTAGTAGTATTGTTGGCACATGGTTTATGGATGATGTAGCATTCTTGTATTGGTATACTATTAGAAGCACATATTGATCTTGGTGATGATTATGAGTTGTTGTGTTATGCTTGGTTGATGCACATATTTGAGAGTTGTCATGGAGATTGATCATGGTGAGTAAATATGATTAGGTTTATTACAAGTTGAGGTATAGGTTGGTGCATGGTTCATGCACTTATTTATGGTACAAGTTGATTACAGGTTGTTTGGTATAGGTTGGAGCATGGTTGATGCACTTGTTTATGGTAAAGGTTGATTACAAGTTGAGGTACAGGTTGGTGCACGGTTGATGCACTTTTTTATGGTACATGTTGATTACAGTTTGTTTGGTACAGGTAGGTGAATGGTTGATGCACTTGTTTATGGTATAGGTTGATGCATGGTTCACGTTATTGGTACAGGTTGTTTGGTGCAGGGAAATTGGTACAGGTTTACAATAGTATATCTCATAGTGATAATGTGACAGTGGTTCCATAATTCTACTTATACATCAGGGTGGTTATCTGGGGAAGGTATAGGTGGTTGTATCCACATTCTATTTGTAGTCGGAGAACATAAGGGGTTGTAGCCTCCTTCTAATTGTAGCCAGAGAATTGGGGAGTTGGAACTTCCCTCGGGTTGTAGCCTGAGAAACTAGGGGGTTGGAGCCTCCTTCCAGTTGCAGCTAGAAAACAAAGGAAGTTCATGATTCCAATGAATGTAATTCTTAAAGACGTATAAGAAAAAGTGTTTTCGTGGTTTTCTCCAGCTTTGGATTTCCACGTAAAACACTGGTGTACTGTGTATATGTGTGATTACTCATTTGTTTGTTGTTTATTTACTCTACAACTATTGGATGATAATGCTACATTGATATAACACTTGCATTTTATGGTGCGAAAGGATTACATTGCTCTATTATTGATTCACACCCCCTCTCAGTAATACAACAATTGGTATCAGAGTAGGTTCATTCAGGAAACAGTTTAGCCATTGGAAGGAGATCATGGATTATTCTAATAATTTAATACCAATGTTTAATGGTCATAATGGTTTTAAGTATGAGATGTGGAGCGGAAGGACAAACGTATTTTTATAGGAACAGGGACATTATATTTGGCTATCATTTGTTACAGGATATGATAGTTCAAAAAGGGAAAAGACTGCAACCAAGAAAGAATTGAAGAAGAAAAACAAAATAACAATGGATTTCATCTAGAAAGGATTACCTAATCTGGTAAGAGAAACAGGTTGGTAAATGTTCATCATCCAAATAACTTTGGGATAAGTTACATGACATATATTCTTTACCCATCGTAGATTCAGAAAATGTCAAAGAAGATGCAGATATAGATCAAGAATAATTATGTTCACCATGTCAAACAGATTCAGAAGATGAAGATTACATAATCACCAAAGGTATGTTGTTTTTATTTAATTGTGAAAAACATTGACATCTTGAAATAGAATGTCATGAAGGAAATGAGACAGAAAAACTAATTGAAAAGGAAGAAAATTATGAAGCAGAATTGATTAGTGATTTATATGAACTAAGCGAAGAAAACATGTCACTCAAGAAAGAATTGATGAAACAAAAGGAAAGTGTTCACAATTTTTAAGAAGCCCAACATGTCATCAAGAACTTAAGAACTCAACTAGAAGAAGCCAGAAAGATCGAAGAAAATATTGAATATCAAAAGTAGTATTTGGAAGCCAACATAGAAGAACAAAAGGAAGAAGCATAAATGAGAGAGAAGATATTGACAAAACTTCTTAAAGAAAGAACTAACGATCTAAACCAGCTTGAGGCAAAGTTTGGTCAAGAAGAGAAAAGACTTGACGAAGAAATAATCACATTAAAAATTCAGCTTGAAGAAGCGAAAAGAACAGAAGAATTCATGAAGTCTTAGATAATGAAGAAAGAAGAAGAGGTTGAGAAGCTTGAAGAATAAGTTGTCACATTGAGAAGTAAAATCGTCAATCTTAACAAGAACATTGAAGAGACAGAAACATCCACATCAATTATAGAGAATGAAGAGAAGCACTCAAGGTTGCTAGAAAAGAAGAATGAAGAAAATAAAAAGAGTTATGCAGAAGTAATCAAAGGAAGGAATCATGGTCAACTGGAATCTAAGAAAACTATTGAAGATACATCTTCAAGAAGACCATTCATGTTCAAGCCACAAATAAGCTTCAATCATGATCATGATTAGTGAAGGCATAAATTCAGAAAGACTACACCACAAAGAAGACCATTCACTCCCAGGTATGAAATTTTATTTTATGGTCATTGTTTTTATTGTACTAATTTTGGACTTAATGTTGCATATTGCAGGGATTAGAAAAGAAATGTTCAAGCAAGAAGTGCATATGTGGCCCCACGTAACATTGAATGTTACAAATTTCATAACTATGGACACATAGCTAGTGATTGTAGAAGCATGATCGATACTTCCATGAAAGAGAACATTGATATCAAATATAAGAAAATATAGATAAGAAAACACGAAGAACAAGTGAACAAAGACCAGGTCCTGGAGATCGCAAGATTAGCAATAAAATGAGATGAAGAAAATTCTACAGAGAAAAAGAAAGATGTCAGAAACGGAAAGGTTTGGAAAATAACTTAAAGAAAATAAGGACAGGTAAATAAGGAACAAGTTCAAGAGATTGTACTTTCAGTCATTGTAGTGAAAGATGAATCCACAGACGGAAAGAAAGAAGTCATAGCTCAGAGAGATGATGAATCTACCAATGAATATGATGATGAATCTACCAATGAAGATGATGATGAATACATATCAGAGCAGGAATTGTTTGAGACTCCCAGGTAATATGAATATTAGACAGGGGGGTCTATGCGATAGTTGTGACAGACCAAAGAACCATCCTTCGAGCATCTTGCAGAGTTTGAGAAGACAGATCTAGAGCAGTCAGTTAGCATAAGTACAATTTGATGGATTAATCAAGACTTCATGATAGTATAGAATGGGTCAACATTGTGGATAGTTGTGCAAGAAGATTCTTGGACAGTATGGATGAGAGCATGGATTCATAGATTGGTTCAAAGAGTGGTTCAGAGACAAAGGAACATTATCATAATGGATGATAATTACACATGAAATGGATTGAACAATGCTGATGGATTCCAAATTGACAGATATTTTGTGGACACATGTAGTGCATACAACAGTTCACATTCAAAACAGAGTAATGCTCAGAAACAACAATGACAAAACTCCCTACAAACTACAGAAAGGAAGCACAAAGAACAACCTCTACATCAAGGTAGTTGGACAGGTGGCATGATTTCAAACAGTACCAAAGGAATCACATGTCTTATAAGTAAAGAGGATTTTCAGATATCTCAAAGGAACATAATAGTTTGGATTATGGTATCCAAAAGGAAAGGATCTATCACTTATTGCCTACACAGATGCAGATTGGATAAGTTGCATTGATGATCAACGAAGCACCAATGGAGCAACATTCTACTTGGGTGAGTGTTTAGTATCTTGGCTAAGAAAGAAACAATCATCAATATCCTTATCTAAATCTGAGGCAGAGTATATTCCAGCAGAAGCATGTTGTACACCGGTTCTATGGATGAAACAAACTTTAACAGATACACAGGTTAAGTATGATGAGACCATTCCAATATGTTGTGATAATACAAGAGTCATCATTATCTCAAATAACTCGGTGATGCACTCCAAGACAAAGCACATTCAAATCAAGTATAACTTTCTATAGGAACATGTTGTAGAGAAGAACATCAGAGTTGAATATGTGGGCACAAAAGAACAAGTAGAAGACATCTTTACAAAACCGCTTCCACGGAAAGCCTTTGAGTATCTTCGTTAGAGAATAGGAGTAATTTCTACTCCAAAATGAATTCTTTTGAATGCTTTTCTCATATGTCTTAGAAGTACACGAGGATGCACCATAAGTAGGACAATTCAGGTTGGGAGATCGGTTTGGGGGGAGATATTTATTAGATGCAAACGTAAATTCTTGGAGAAAGAGAATAGAGGCATTTTCCAAGGGGAGTGATTGTCACAAGGGAAGAATGAGAGATATGACTTCAGAGTGATACCCTTTGTCAAAGGGGGAGACTTTATGCATATGAAGGGAGAGAGAGTAATTAAAGACTTATAAACACAAAGAAAAATAGAAGGCATGTAGACAGGGGGAGCAGCCCCAAAGGGAGATACACTTTTCCATTGATGTCAAAGAGGGAGATATAGAAACATTGATGAGGAGTATAAGCATGAATATTATCATGACTAAGTGTTGTCATCAATGCTAAAGGAGGATATTGTCAAACAATTGGCTTAGGTTGATGGAAAGTTGGTATTGATTGTTGGTTTTCATTGATGTCAACCATTGGAGAGTGATATTCTAGATTGATGTCAACTCTTAGTGATTGATTTCAACCCTTGGAGAAATTCTGGTATTGAATTATGTTAGCACAAAGGTTGGGTAATGGACCCAAGGTTGTTTTATATATAATGGTATGAGTTTTAATATATTTGAAGGTAAGACTATTTTAGATGGATATTACATGTCATTCCATTTCTGGTGGTATGTAGAACATCACATAACTCATCACGGTTAGAGAGTTATGGCCATGAGAAGTTGGAGAACCTAGGCTTGGGTAATGGAACCAAGTTTGTTTGATGGATAATGGTATGATTTTTGATATATTTGTGGGAAAGACTATTCTATATGGATAGTACATGTCATGCCATTTTCATTGGTATGTGGAACATCACATAACTCATGATTAGAGAGTTATGGACATGTGAATTTGGAGAACCCTCATGAGTCATCTAGAAGCCCCAAAAGGTCAAAGTGGTTTAAGAGATTTTAGAAGGTAAATAATAAAGTGAAGTGATGAGAGTATTATAAGTCAAAGTGAATACAAAAGAAGTTATTTAAATAATAAAGTTAATGGAGAAATTATAAGTGGGTTAATCCTAAAATAAGGAAAGTGGGTTAAGCTGGTTAAAAGGTAACCCCTTGAGGAAGCTACATGAAAGTATAAATACGAGGCGAGGCTCTCTCATTTTAATCACACTTGAGAATATTGAATATCTACAGGTGATTGAGTTAACCAACGGATATATAAGCCAAATTTCAGAGGGAAGGTGAAGTAAAGAAGGCCGAAATTCAAGGGAGGATAAATTCTTTTTATGATGCTTTCTAAGGTATGTTATTTATAGGTCATCTCACCATTTTCGCAATAAAGTTAATTCTAGAATGATTCAGACTGTGAAATTGGGAGGACATTGAGGAAACATATCCAAGTATTTGTGATACAAATTTCATCTTGTGGGTCATTGTATTTTTGGAGTTACACTCCTTGGAAAATAGGGTTTGTGGCTAGTCCTGAAACTAGTCTAAAACAGGTGTTTTGGGTCAAAATGTCATAACTTCTTCATAACAGATCAAAATTCAATAAGAAAAAATGTGTTGGTTAGATTACAGTCTTTAGTATTCTGTATAAAATTTTCATATACATACAACAAATATTCCATGTGGGGCACCCTCTACAAGTTCGCTCTCTAGAATAAGCTAGAATTCAACAAGGTATCTCACTATTTCTATAACTCCTTTTATGATAGGTTCCAAGTAGTGACATCTGGAGGATTTGCATAAAACACATTGAAGAACATTGTGTACTATTTTAAGATCTTTATTCATTACAAGTACATAGTTATTATTATTTCAAGTTAGGGTTGATGACTAATCCAAAACTACTCATGTGAGACTAAAGTAAAGTTTGATGAAAATGATAGTCTCTTGATGTTAAAATTAAGGAAGGTTTGCAGGTATGTGATCATATACACCAGTTCTATTACAAAGTTACAAATCATATTTGGATGATAAAATTGATGAGGGATTTTGGTTGAGTTACATGTTGGGTACATGGTTGAGACAAGTAGTTGATGAGTTGGCACATACATGAGGTGTATAGTTCATGATGTTGGTACATCTTGATGAGTCATAGTTGATGAGTAGTTGATACATGATTCGTACATAATTGGTACATGGTTGGAGGCACTTGTTAGTAGTATTGTTGACTCATGGTTTATGGATGATGTAGCATACTTGTATTGGTATATTATTAGAAGAACATATTGATCTTGTTGATGATTATGAGTTGTTCTGTTATGCTTGGTTGATGCACATATTTGAGAGTTGTGTTGGGGATTTATCTTGGTGAGTAGATATGATTAGGTTGATTAAAGGTTGAGGTACAGGTCAGTGCATGTTTGATGTACTTATTTATGGTATGGGTTGATTACAGGTTGTTTGGTATAGGTTGGTGCATGGTTGATGCACTTTTTTATGGTACAGGTTGATTATAGGTTTAGGTACAGGTTGGTGCATATTTGATGCACTTGTTTATGGTACAAGTTGATTACGGGTTGTTTGGTATAGGTTGGTGCATGGTTGATGCACTTGTTTATGGTACAGGTTGATTACAGGTTGAGGTACAGGTTGATGCATGGTTGATGCATGCTTCAGGTTATTGGTACAGGTTTTTTGGTGCAGGTTGATTGGTACAAGTTTACATCAATATATCCCATAGTGATAGTGTGATAGTGGTTTCACCATTCTACTTATACGTCAGGGCAGTTGGACGAGGCAAGGACAGGTGTTTTTAGACACCTTCCGGTTGTAGACGGAGAACATAGGGCATTGTGGCATCCTTCTGGTTGTATCTAGAGAATTGGGGAGTTGGAGCTTCCCTCAGGTTGTAGCCTGAGAAACTAGGGGGTTGGAGCCTCCTTCCAGTTGTAGCTGGAAAACAAAGAAAGTTGGTGCTTCCTATGAATGTAATTCTTAAAGACATATAAGAAAAATAATTTTGTGGTTTTCTCCCACTTTGGGTTCCCACGTAAAACACTGCTGTACTTTGTATGTGTGTGATTTCTCATTTCTTCATTGTTTATTTACTCTGCAACTATTGGATAGTAATTTTACATTGATATGACACTTGCATTTTATGGTGAAAAATGATTAAATTGCTTTATTATTGATTCACCCCTCCCCCCCCCTCTTAGTAATCCAACAGTTGTATCAATTGACCATCTCTCTACAGAAGCTTGAGACATAGGATTTGAAGATCAAATCAATGGTACTTTGCATTGATGAGTGGTGGTGGTTGAGAGGAAACCGTTACATGTCCTTACAACCAACCACTGAGCTCAACTTCCCAGAGGTCAAGTAGTTATATCACAACAGATAAAGGTTCAATTGAGACACTTAGAGGAATCCAGGAAGAATATCAATTGGATGATGAGAACACACCCCACAATAGCACCAACGGGTCAACTTTGGTGATAAAAAGTCATTTTTACCCAATAAAAAATCATTAGAAATCATTGAGAAAACCAAAGGCATTATCAAGATTCTAACAAGATGTATCTATTTTCAAGAAGAAGCACTGGTCTAAATGAATGATTTTCTCGTGAATGAGGATGTCTATAAAGAAAGATAAAGAGTTCATTTTTAGGGTCAACACTTTGGGGAATTCAAGAGTTTCTTATAACCAGAGTTGTTTGATCACAATCCTCATGAACAATTATATAAGTAAGGCATCAAGATTCATGATATTCATCCCCTACGTTATGTTTCAGTCCATCATTCCTCTTTTTGTACATGTGTTCTTGTAAAATCCACCCTTCTCATTTGGGCTTCTTGTATCAAATCCTTATTAATAAAAGCTCAAGAAAAAAGTTATATGACATGTTAAATGTTATTGTGTGTTGTATTCTTATGATATTGAAGCGATTTCCTCTCAACAAATGAAAACTTATTATCATTTCTTCATATGTTTAATGATATGCAGAGGGTACCTCCATGGATTTGGATATGTTTAACTACTTGATGGATGTTTTAGTGATTTTTTATATGTGTTAGAACTGTTGAATTCTTAATTGTTCAACATGTTATTCTATTGCAATATGATATAAGATCCATTCTCTGCAATGTCTTATACTCTTATCCTATATTTCTTCTAATTCACCATTTCCCACTCTTAAAACTATATTTTCTAAAACACTTGCGGACAAATGCCTCCTGGAGCTATTTTTTTTAAATATATAGACTAATATTTTTTTAGGGTTGAGAGGCTTATTAGAGAGAGAAAAACTTACCCAATTTTGCATAATGTTCTTTTAGTTCAAGCATGGATTTAAGGCTCACCATGATTCTTATCCCTTGGGGTGACTTGGAATCATTTCATTCACATCCTGGAACATATCGAGGGATAACAAATACAATTACTCAATCATCTTTTTCTTATGCCCTACGAGGTTCTCTACATAAAATATATCCAATTCATGGTGTAATATCATTGACCTAGGTTGGTTACTAGAAAATGACATGTTGCAGTTGGTAGGGTAAAGAAGTTGTCCATTTTCATCAAACATATGCTTGCAGTATATTTATTCTAAGAAGAGCTTGAGAAATTTTGCAACTACTCGAATATATTGAACATTTGAACTCGTTCCTAAATCTTGATCCTTCAAAATTCAAGGAACAATTATTCAACTACACCTGCTTACATAACATAAATCCAATGAGATAAATGAATTACTAATAAAATCTATATGTACTGCAATCAACATGAGAGAAATTGAAGGACTCCCAACAATATGGAATGAGATATAATCTAAATAATTGTCGATTTGATATTATAATTCATTTTTTTCTGCATTTGAGCCAAAACCTTCATCTTGGGAACATAGAACAATATAACCTCATAAATAATTTCAAATAACTTTTATAACTTAATGGTGTGATTCATCATATAAAGAAGTACTGGTGCATTTAATTGAGCGAAACACCAAATACTGACCTTTGTTATTGCCTCCACAAATCAAAACCTTTACAAAATCTAAATGCAAGTGTTTTCATTTTCATTTTGCAAATTAAATTGTCTTATGGTGTGTTATTACTTACACGCTACACCAATGTGTCTCTAACTGTATAGTCCACCGACTGAAGCATGTTAGAAAAATAACGTGTGTTTAGTATCAATTCATTTAAATTTATGACGAAAATAAATCAATGTGTTATATGAACACACTGCACCAGTGTGCTACTCACTGTATAGTGCACCAAAAATGTAAGTTTCGAAAAAGAAAAGAACACACGTATTTATCATCAATGTGCCAAGATATACAATGAAATAATGAGTGAGAATTTTAGTTTTGGTGTTTATAAAGGAAAACCCTATTCAGTATTTTATTTATTTGCAAAAATTTAGAAGGGATATTTGTGCAAGAGAGAATTATCAGTAAAGACTTCAGAGTGGGTGGTTTTTTTTAAGAGACAAACTCAAGGTGAATTATTGTAGATCACGTAGAAATATGTAGAGAATAAATTTTAGGTATCTGATTTCATTCTATTAATCATATTAATCTTTCCCCTATTTGATTCAAACAATTTTTAGTGCATTCCCAAACAACAACAACAAAAAGGTTTAATAGTTACCTTTAGTATTGGAAGCCCTTAAGTCCTCACAGTTTTTTTCTCTCTTTCTATATTTCACAAAGATATTTCTTTTAATAAAATTGTTTTTATAGGGTTTTTTCGTTTATATATCATTGTTTCCTATATGTTGCAATGAAACCACTCATTGCATTGGATCCCAAATCATCATGTCATTGTATGTTTAAAAAAATGCCTACTCCATTAATGGTGTGCTATGTACATCGTAAGGGAACTAATGTGTATTTGTATGTCAATAGCACCACTTAATTTAAATTACAAATAATATTAAAAAAAAAAAAAAACATTATCGATAGTGTGTATTGTACCTAGATAAGCATCGGTGTTCTTTTTTTACAACGAACACCATTGATATTAAAATGGAATAATATTTTTTATATAGAAACCGTCATGTCTTAAATTTGTCTGGAATTTGTTCTTAATTCATAAAGAACTGACCAAATACAAAAAA
>ML798818.1:100416-120660 GCA_009831015.1 Picea engelmannii
TTGCAAAGGTACTGCTATTGGCCTAAAATGAATGAAAGTGTATCGAGATATGTTTGAGGATGTTCGTTATGTGCCACAAGCAAACCTAGCAATCGAAAGTTGGGTTTGTATACTCCACTTCCGGTTCCTTCTCGTCCTTGGGAAAGCATTTCTATGGACTTTGTAGGAGGTCTACCTATGTCTAAATGAAATCATGATTATATTTATGTTATGGTTGATCGATTTAGCAAAATGTGTATTTTGATGCCTTGTAAGAAGCAGGTTACAGCTGAGCAAATGGCACAAATGTTCTTTCAAAATGTTTGGGTGCATTTTGGATTACCTAAATCCATTATTTCTGATCGGGATTCTCGATTTATTGGAAGTTTTTGATCGAGTTTATGGGCACCCATGGACACCAAACTGAAAAAGAGAACAACTTTTCATCCGCAAATCCATGGTCAGATAGAAGTGGTAAATAGAAAATTGGTGCATCTTTTTCATGGTTATTGCAGCAAGCATCCTAAACTTTGGGATGAGCATTTACACTACATTCAACATGCTTACAATCGAGCTAAGCACTGTTCAACTCAAACATCACCATTTGAAGCATGTTTTGGCTATTTTCCCAGATCTCCTTTAGATTTTATCTTTGGGAAGGATATTGCTATTGATGGTCAATATGACATTGATAGGGAAGAAAAGTTCATTGAACAAATTCAGTCGATACATCAAATGGTGCAAGAGCAGTTGGAAAAGAGTCAATCCAAGTACAATATGAGACATGACAAGCATCGTGTTGATCACAGTTTCCAAGTTGGAGATGATGTTTGGCTTTACATTAGTAAGGAGAGGCTTAAAGGAGAAAGTAAAAAATTAAAACCAATTCGATATGGTCCTTTCAAGATTCTTGACAAGATTGGTAACAATGCCTTCCGTTTAGATTTGCCTCCTTAATTTCAAATGTATGCAGTTGCTAATGTTGAGAATTTGAAATTGTATGAGCCTCCTTTGATTGATGATCAAGGAGAGCATGTTTAGATTCCTTCTATAGATGATTTTTCCCCAGAATATCTTACAGAACTACATGAAGACACAATCCTTGACAAGAGAATGAGAACTTCAAAACAAGGAAATGTGGAGTATCTTCAAGTTGGTCTTAAAGGTACAAATCCAAGCAAAGCCAAGTGGATTGAGGTTGGAAAGGTGAGGGAGATATACGCTCATCTTCAGATAGACTGAAAATAGTCTTTTGGAGGTCCAAAAGCTTTCCAATGGGGAGGTGTGATCCAGGGAATCAAATTTTGCTCAAAATTCAAATTGCTCGGAATCATTTCAAATCAAACGGGAGTGTAGGCCTCATCGTCACAAACCCAACACAACTCGTTTAGGTTCAAACGGACATTGGATGAGAGAGATATCATGTTCTGTTCAAAACGACAAACAAGCAAATAAAAGGGATGTTGACTCTATAGTGCGTACAGTCTGTACGGATGTTGATGTGGCAGTCTATATGACACGTGGCAGGGATGAGTGGTGAACAGTTGGCAGTTAGGTGGATGAATAGTCTGCTGACATGTGGCATATTCTGTTCAATGGTTTGGTGCCACGTGGCCCAGTCGTGGGCTGCCACGTGGCACCCTATTATTGGTTGGTTGTATAAAATTTATTTGGAGTCCACCGGATTCGACCCCATGACCTCCACCCACATGCATAGCCTTTGCAAAGTCCACGCTACCAATGCGCCACCATAGTAGTTCTTACTATGTAATGGGTTTGAAATTATTTAACTTTGAGTTGGTGTATGGTTGGTGCGGGGGTACAGGCTAGGGCTTAGCCCCAGCCCTCGGTCATATATACCATATCATATGACCCTTGGTTATACATTGGCGCATGCGTGGATTTGTATTGTGGTTCAAACGGTTATACAACCAACGCCCAACACTTGTCCATTATCTATTCGCCTTTGAAATGGAGCCCGTTTTGCATTTGTGTGCGGTCACATGGGTCACACGACCACAGCCTTGGTGGTTAGGGGCTAGGTGCACCCATAACCGTCCTACAGTTCGCACCAGTTGTGCAGTTGCACCCACTGCTAGGTTTTTCTACATAAATGCGCGTGGGGGCTAGGTTGAGGCAACAACAGTGCATTTTGGCGATCCACAGACAACAAGTTTGAAGGGGAACTTCCAGGAAGCCTATCTTCTTCAATTTTTGGCCAAATGAGGTGCCGAAAAAGCCCAGCTAGGGGTTTTTGGACATTATGAAGCCATTGGAGCCATCTATTTGGAATTTTGAGCATTGTAAAGCACATTTTTGAGCACTTTGAGAAAATAATACAAAATATCCATTGGAAGATGGACCAAGAGATGTACCCCAAGAGAGGGGTGAACTCCTTTATAATTTGTTGTGTTATGTGTTTTCTGTTCACTATTTATTTTTGTTGTTTATATGCATCTTGAATGAGTAAATTCTATAAAATTTGTGTTGCAAAATTGATCCATTTGCGTTTTAACACATGAATTAAATCTTGCAAATAATTTCAAGAATACAAGTCTTCTTCATTTTTAGATCATGGATTCATGGTCAGGCTAGGGGGTGAACAGGAAAAGTGATTTGGTTGCCCTGTTCTAAGGTTGGGAGGAATGTGGTTGTTCCATTTGTTGTTCAATAACTATTCAAATATGTTTAATTGCTCCTTCTCTGGTTAAATGTTATGCACCTTTATATTTGTAGTGTGTATTTGTTGCTATGTATGCGTCATACGGTTTGCAATTAAATTCTGTTGAAATGAGTTAACTATAGAATACATTCTCTACAATATCAACTATAGACCTTAGTATAACCTTCTATACCTTTGGCTGGAAATGAATTTTAAACATGGATAATTTAGAAGAGATGTCTACGCTAGTTAGAAGGTCATTTCTACTACTGTACTAGACTTTCCTACCAGAAGTGATTCCTATACCACTAGATATTCAGTCTTTAGAGAATTAAAGACTGGGCAACTGCTAAAATAATTTGAAAGTAATTCTGGGAATACATCTTATATGTGTATAAGTGGTCATAACTTTATCGACCATCTCTTTAATTTTCCGGGTAAGTTGTCCTATAGAATTATACTGCTGGAGTGAATCATAAATAAAAGAATTCTTGTTAGTTTCATTGCACTTACTATATAAAGTCAATTCTAGAAGTAATCATTTATACTACAGATATTGTTGCTATAGCTTTAACACATGGATATATAAACAGTGAGGAAATTAGCCTGCACAAGTTTATTGTATTTTAGAACGAAAATCCGTCCAAATCTAGTTTAAGATCGTATAAATTTCCCTGTGTATATAAGTACAGAATAGAAGTTATTTATACACTCATATCCTACTATAAAGAATTATATAGAGCCATAACCCTCACAAATTATCGAAGTAAGCTAAGACAAGCATTGAATATTAATATAAGCGTTATATACATACAATATTGAGTATTCATATAGCGTAACACTTATATGTTTATTATGTCAACATATACGTACATGTATGTACATAAGTATGATATTCGAGTTTTCCTCTTTCGTTGAGTTTCGATTTAAAAAAAAAAAGATGTAAACCCTTGAAAATACATAAGTTTATTTCCATACATTGCATGACTGTAATTCAGATTGTACATATACCAGACAAATAAGAGAAAATCGGAAATAGTGCGAAAGAGTAAAGGCTATAGGATGAAACTAGAAATTGATGAAATTCTTCTCCATAAGCTCCAAGGAAAAATCAAGATGAAATAACTATCCTTAGAGGCGTGTTGATATCCATTCCATTATCATTCATTAATAGATCTTTTGCTCAGAAAAAGTGACTGTTCGTATTGCCACCCCAAAATCGAATACATAACTTTTGAATTTCAACCATACTCAAAACTATGCAAATTCAATCAGTTACACATTATTAAGGTATTGATCCTTATGCCTTCTAATTAAATCTTAAAAGTATAGAGCTAAAGGACCAGGCTATCCTTTGAATGGGCGCTTCCATTCACGATGTTCACCTTCTAGTTTAGATTCATATCAGATCATAGAAAAACCTAGGGTACTCCTTTAAGAGAGGCGAATTAAAACCTGAATACCTTTTGCGCATTTGATAAGAGTCTACATCCGGATTTATGCACGGTTGAAGTCCCTTTAAAGAAATTCAAATTACATTAGTATTTTATAACAGAAGTAAAATGGATGAAATCTTTAACACAATGATGAATGACAGGAAGAGTTTAGTTTAGGGTGGTACTCAACTTACGGCTAGAGATATGGAGTCCTTTCCCCTGTCGCATTTGGTCGTCTAGATGTCCCAAGAAGAGGGGAGAATTGTCCAGGGATTCCTGATGGGTGCCCTCTCAACAAAAGGGTCCCATCATTATATCTCGGTAACAAATTCTATAAAAAAAAACACAAGAATGATATTTTCAAATTAAAGATAAACTATTGTTTCAACCAAGAGTTGATTTAAGGATGCATAGACTCCATAGAATTTCATACAAAGACGAGCATGAATGTCCCCATCAACACTATATTTTTTTTTATAACCTTGAGAATATAGAACTCTCGGTCCCTCACCAAAGGAAAAATGAGTACACAAAGAAAAACCCTGGAGTCCGATAGAGAACACCCGATAATAACTTAAGGGTTGTAAAGTTTTGGATATTGCTCCAGACAAAAATGTATTGAGTGAAAATACAAAAGATTAGAAGTTCTAAACTATACCCAAACATAAATAAATGAGAACAACATAAGAAGTAAGAAGTTTGGGACATAGAGTACGCGAAATAAAATAAGAATTATGAAATTTTGGACATAGCTCCGAACAGAGAATAAACAAAATTCCATGATTAAAGGAGACATCCCATAGAGCCAAAACTATAAAAGGAAAATATTTGTTTGCTAAAGAACCCGCAAGAATTAACAACTACTTGAATGACTAGAAGCCCTCGCAACCCTTTCACTCGCTCCAAATAACTACAAGAGTATCGTAACTTACCAGGAAAGATGGGAAGCTTCTGCATTTTGACCAAGTGAGAACCTCTAGAGCACTGACTACCCTCACCAAGGAGAAACATAGAGGAAAGAAACAAAACTATAAAGCACTATGTGAGAGACCCACAATAGACTAGTAGCCTTTACCCCTCAAACTGATAGTGGAAGTACAAAGACCTTATCTGGCCGTGTGACATAGCAGAGGTGGCACAAGTATATTGAATATGGGGTTAGTGGTGGCCTTGGGATTTTAACTCACAGGGCCTCCATTAATAGACTGGACAAATACTTATTAAGTCCTGACTGACATAAAAGCCTCTGACTTCTTGTTGAGTTAATGCACGAGAGGACTATTTCCTTTAAGGCACTACACACTAGACTATCACGACTAGCTCATTGTTTAGTTAAGGCGAGTTTTAGTTCATTACCTTTCATTTTAACGATGAGGAGGAGTCAGTTAGGTCAGAGTGATTCAAAATTTAACTACCGACCAATGTTTACAAGCTACGACCCTTAATCCTTGAATTTTACCAATCGTTAAAGTAAGTTGTATCATATCATGGGTAAGGGACCAATATTGGGTACCATACATAGGGTTCAAGGTTTAAATTTGTTTATAGGACTAAAGGCCCTAAACATGCAATAAATATATAGGTATATTTTGTATTGTATTGTTAGTAAGTTGGAAGGTGATTTAAAGAGACATTTATTTAAATATGAGAAATATGTCCCTACTAAATAAATTGAAGTCAATAACTTCAGTATGTTAACCAACTACATTAACTACTAGCTGCCTGATTGAACTGTTCGATGACAAGGAGAATTAATATTTTCCAAACAAATTAAATAAATTTTTTTTTTTTTTTTTTATGGGTAAAATGGGGTACATTACATATGGTATCAGAGCAAAGGTTACAACACTTGGACCTTGAATAGGACCAAAGTATTTACTTAGCACATTTTTTTTATGATTATGAAAAACTAACAAAAACAACTGTTGTTACAAACAGAAAACTTTTTTTGGTTTTGTGTTAATCATGGCAGCCCAAGATGACATAGAAATCAGACTTGAGGGAAATCCTGCACAAAGACCTCCCGAAGATCCGAGACAGAATAGTGACGGAATCTCACCTACTAAAGTTCTAGAAACGATGAGGAATCTCATTGTTGAGCTACAAGTCATCAAAGCAGACAGTAAAAAAATGAAGAAGGCACAACAGGAACAACAGGAAATAAATAAGGTCATGCTGCACAGTATAGTGACAAAGAAAATCCCAAAGGACGATTGTTACACATCAAAATTACTCACTTTGATAGTGTCACAAGTGTCATCATTACAAGTGTCGCAAGCATCACATTTTGGTCGCAAGTGTCAAAAATGTCAGGAAAAGCATACTGCCATAATACCTATGTCGTACCTATAACGACATCAGAAAAACACTTGAAACACCTCAAACATTTGATTTGGAAGAAGAGGAATGGTTAACTGGGTTTATGAACCTCTTGCCATTTGAAAGAACCACTAAAATTGAGTTTTTAGAGGAGAGCGCTCCGCTATACCTCTCTCAGGAGTGCTAGCCCCCCTATAGACTATCTGGGAGCATTATAACACTCTTTCTGCTATTTTGGAGGAGCATTCTTGCTGTTGGGAGTGCTGGCGCCCCCCTATACATTACTAGGGAGCATTATAATGCTCTGACTGCCCTTTGGAGGAGCGCTACCTATTCTAGGCAACAGTTGGTTTGTTGAGAAGAATGAGGGAAAGATCCCTTCAATATTTGAAGGCAATTGGATTCGAATCCTTAGTCAAGCCATGATATTAGGGAAGATCCCTAACTGAAGGAGGAAAATTCTCAACAAATCCCCAACGATGTTACGCGCCTTCGACAAGCGAGGTTTTCATCCCCATGGGCTTTTACAGTCCCTGCCCATCCAATTGGGTGGCAAAACTATTACTGTTGATGTCGAGGTGGTCGATGCTCCCCTCGATTACAGCTTGTTACTTGGAATAAGTTGGTTTTATGCTATGACTGTCATTGCCTCGTCAGTTTTTTGATGTGTCCAATTTCCTCATTAGGGCAAAATTGTCATTATTGATCAGTTGGATTTATGCACAATCGATGCTCGCGTTCCCGGTACCAACAATATTCCTTTCTTGGGAGACCACAAAATCATGTATGAAAGCATTGGTGTTGGCTTACTGAAAGATTCTAGCCTCTTGGGTACCTTCCCTACACCACTTCCACCGACTACACATCATATTGCCACCATCGATATGATTTCGACCGTGGCTTATCAATCTTTGGAATCATCTGACCCTTGGATTGTATCTTGTCCGCTGGAATTCGATGCACTAGGTGACACCGTTCCACTTAGTCCAGCCAAAACATCATACGTTTCTACCCAATCCGCTTCTCCCTCGTCGGATGACCAACATCTATTGGCGCCTGACATTTCCTCGATGCAATCACGGTTGAGTTCCTTGTCGTCTGTGATCGACTACATTTCCCCAACTTTTCCTTCGAATGAATCTATTCTGGAGATGCTTCACATTGACAAGTTACCTTGGGATAATAACCATCACCGATCCTGTTTTCTTCCCCCTCGTGAAGAAATTCGGGCAGATATACCGTCTATCTCCCCTCCTAATGTCGATTTTCTATCATCTCTCATGCTTTCAACTTCCGATGATTTGGATCTGGTAGTGGACATGGTGATTTCTTTGGTAGGGTTATTAGAGCATGATCTCCTTACTCCTATCATGACCCTCGACATGTGTTCCTTCCCAAGTGATTAAACTCCATCCAGCAAAGATCTCTTAGAAGCCATGATCGAGTTTTGTCCCTTGACATGGTATCCTTCCAGAACGATATTCTCTTGGAAGCCATGATCAAGAAGCAGCCACAAGCATAGTTTCTCTTCTCTGTAGAAAGCTCATTAAAAAATGAAACAAAGGCCACGAGCATAGTTTCTCTTCTATATGGAAGTCTCGTTAAAAAATGAAACAGAGGCCCTGAGCATAGTTCTTTTCCTGTGTCAAGCTCATTAAAAAATGAAACAATCACATCACTTGAACCTTCTTTTCACCCACCCTTCTCCTTTTTCTCATCTCGTAGAGAAATTGGTGACAACCTCAGAGCCGGTGAATGAATTGAAGCTTGGAGGGCATGTCTCCAGCCTTTGATGATCATTTTGGAGTTAAGACACTAGCTTTCAAGCTGGGGGCATACCGAGCTTAGTCTTTGTTCTTTATTGTTCTCGTAAATACATGAGAATGCATCTGGGTAGACTTTTATCTCTTTTTCGAACCTGTATGGATACATGAAAAAGGAACCCCCTAGAGTCTCCTTTAAGATCTTTTCAGACTCTACAAACATGAAAAGATCGTCGAGTGATCTTGCTTCCTTTCCCACTCATTAAAAGGTTTAAAAGGGCGTCTTTCGAGTGATAATTTATCTCTTTTTCAGCCTTGCGAGACTAACATTACGAAAAAGGACAACATTGGAGTCATCTTTAAGTTCTTTTCAGACTCTCTAAACATGAAAATATTGTCGAGCGACCTTGTTCTCTTCATGCTCGTTAAAGTATTTGAAGAAAACGTCTGTTGAGCGATAGTTTATCTCTTCTTCAGTCTCATCAGACTACTTTACGAAAAAGGAACTGAGAGATTTCTCTTTTAAGTGTTTTTCCAAACTCTATAATCATGAAAAACCTTCGAGTTTTCTATCTTTGGACTCGTTAAAACAAACATCGATAGGCCCATACGGGATCAAACCCTTACTTCTTCTAGTTCGTTAAACAAAGGAAGAGGAACTTACCGAAGGTGAGTTATATCAAGCATGTGTTATCCTCCTTGAGCTTGTTAAATTAAAAGGAGGTACTCGTCTATCTAGATGGGGAAAAAATTGAAGGAAGCAAGCCAAGCAATTTTTGAGAACATTACCAAGTAACTCTTAGAGTTGCCCTTGAACACGACACTTTGTCTTTGCGCACATCTTAATCTGTTGAACCTCTACACTGAACCAATCCTCTGAGTTTTTCTTACTCCTTTGGGTCACCCGACGAAAGTCACAGTATCCATTGCATCATCGTGTTTTGGTCCATGTCATGTTTCTGTTGTTGTGCCTTAGTGTTCAACGGTAGTATCCGCCTCGAGATTCAACCATCACAAATATCTTATCTCAATACCCATGTCATTCCATGTTCATTTGATATACCAATCACATCTATGTGTCTATTTTGTGTCATTGATGGGGGATACATCAAGGCCCTCCTTCAATGAGTCTATTCTTGTCAACTTCAACACATTGTCCAAGGACTAGACTTAGAAACCAATTAGTACTTTGGGACCTACATGCCTCAATGGCAGGCCTCCTCACATTCGACAGTGGGTTTACATCATTGACCTCTGATCGGATGATTCCATGGATGTTTGACTTCAGCTCATCCATTCACATTCGTTGGAATCTACTAGAAGTACCTTGGGAATCATTGACATTAATGATGATTTCCCTCGCGCTTGTTAACGATTTACATCATTGACCAGTAATCAAGTGGTTTCTGCCATGTTCGACATTAGTACATCTATTCACATGGTTAGATTTGTATTACATCGAGATCGGTAAGAAGACCCTGGGTTGAGTCATCACTCTTATATGTACTTTGCCCAGGTTGTGAAGGAGTTTCTTTTGAACAATGACACATATACTGTTACATAGATCCACTTTGTATTGGTCGTGGCTATGTCTTGTCATCTCATAGATCCACTATGTATTCTTCATGGCTACAATCAGTTCAGGTCATAAGAGTATAGATCCACACTGTATCCTCGATGGCTATACCTTTTATCAATACAATTATGGATATGTAGTGTATTTTATGGCGGCCATAGCTTGCAAGTCTTGATCACCAAAGCATAGGTATGCCTACCTTGGGTTTGAAACATGTCATAATATTTGTTGGATGTTTGTGTGCAGCTTCTGTCAGGTTCTCTGCGTCTATACCCTTGCTTGAAAGTCTACAAAGCATTTCAGTTATCAGTTCTCGTCTTCTAACTTCATACTTTGGGGGGCAATTTGTTACACATCAAAATTACTCACTTTGATAGTGTCGCAAGTGTCGTCATTACAAGTGTCGCAAGTGTCACATTTTGGTCGCAAGTGTCAAAAATGTCAAGAAAATAATACTGCCATAATACCTATGTCATACCTATAATGACATCAGAAAGACACTTGAAACACCTCAAACATTTGATTTGGAAGAAGAGGAATGGTTAACTGGGTTTATGAACCTCTTGCCATTTGAAAGAACCACTAAAATTGAGTTTTTAGAGGAGATCGCTCCCCTATACCTCTCTCAGGAGTGTTGGCACCCCCCTATAGACTATCAGGGAGCGTTATAACACTCTTTCTACCATTTTGGAGGAGTGTTGTTGTTTTTAGGAGTGTTGGTGCCCCCCTATACATTACTAGGGAGCATTATAACGCTCTGACTGCCCTTTTGGAGGAGCGCTACCTATTCTGGGAAATAGTTGGTTTGTTGAGAAGAATGAGGGAAAGATCCCTTCAATCTTTGAAGACAGTTGGATTCGAATCCTTAGTCAAGACATGATCTTAGGGAAGATCCCTAATTGAAGGAGTAAAATAATCAACTTACCCCAAAGATATCTCAAGTGGTTGGGCCTCTCCAAGCCTATATAAGCAGGCTTTCTTATGGTGAAAGGGGGAAGGATTGGAAGCATGAAACCTATGATCTCATAGGAAACACACAGTGAAGTGGAGGAGAATAATCAGTGAAGATATTTTCATTTTGATCATGGGTCTTTTGAAGCAAGGGTTAGACAAGGAGGACTTAATGAAGTTGCTACACTCGCATCTATGGTTGTAAGTTTCCTTCGTTTTTGTTCTCATTAATATGATATGCTTGGCTTGTTTCTTTCTAGTTTTTGTTTAATCTCACATGAACTTGTCTCTAATAGATAGGTCTATTTCAAGCTAATCTCAATAGAGTAGGAAGTGGTTGTATCTTTGTTTGTCTATAGGGCTCATCGAGGAGCGCAAGATTGGAGCTCAATTCGGACCATGCAGGGACAAACACCAGTAAAAGGTACTTCTTTCCTCCTTCCTCATAACACATTAGTTTATCTAGATCTAAAAGGAAGCCAGTGTCCACGATAAGAATCTTATGTCTTAAGAGTTAAGAGTCTAGCTCTCAAGAGGAGATCTACCTGTCCGCAGGGAGATTTTCCTTTAACAACGATGACCATGAGGAAGAGGTCAGTAAAAGGGCCTCGAAGTATTCTATTCTTGAAGATGAAAAATGGGACAACTCATCTGAAGGTACACCTTCAGCTGAAGATAAAACAAAAACAGACAGAAAAGCAAAATAGGTAGATCACCTTGAGGGAGAATTTAAGAAAATCAATCCTGCTACCTTTGATGGGGAATCCATAACAGGGGAAGAAGTTGAAGCATGGTTACTAGACATCAAGAAGTATTTCCATATATACAACTATTCCAGCAATATGAAAGTTAGGATGGCCATCTATAATTTGAAAGGAAAAGCTAGCATTTGGTGGCAAGATCTAAAATTGGCCAAGGGCCTAAAAGAGAAATAGATGGAATGGGTAGACTTTAAGAAATAGTACGTATCTGAGAGTCATATGAAAGAAAAATCAAAGAATTTTTTGAGCTGCGACTTGGTCAAATGGCTATGGAAGATCTAATAAACAAATTCGTGGAATTACTAAGGTTCGTACCATATATCCGGGAGGGCAAAGTGAAAATCTAGCGGTTCCTAAGTTGTTTACCTCAGTCTTACAAGGATAGAATCAAATTTGATAATCCCAAGTCCTTGAGTGAAGTATTCGGGAAATATCGAATGTGTTACGGCCAATAAAAACATCAGACAAAATTTCCCAAGGCTTGGAAGGACAAGAAACAAGACCGAATTAACCAACGGAAAAAGGGATACTAGCCAGCTCCTTATCGTAATGCAACAAAAATCTTTCCAAGGAAATATTTTCACTCCAACAATCCAAGCATGCAAGGAGGCAATAAACCGGTAAATCTGGGAACAAGGAAGTTTGGGGACAGCCTCCATGAACCATTAAAATGTTGGGAATGTGGAGAACCTCATCTAAGGAGGAACTGTCCACGTTTGATTTTAGAAAATAGAACTACTATTTGCAATTTACAGGAGGCCTCTACAGTAGGGGATGTAGGCAGAAGCTTAGATCGGATCAATGCAACTGTGGATAGCTGACAAGCTGACCACTAGTCCGTTGTGGTGGAAATTGAAGGTAAAATCAATAACACTCGAATTTATGTTTTAATTGATCCTAGAGCTACATTAATTTATGTCACTCCTGGTATAGTGGAGTCAAATAAACTTAAGAAAATAAGACATGCAAATTCTTGGTTGGCACAACTAGAATCAGGAACAAAAAGAAAAGTTGTCGATTTTATTTATGATTTTAAATTCAGTTTAGGTAGCCAAAACATAAAGACAAATCTGAACATTCTACCGTTAGTATCTTATGATGTAATTATTGGAATGGATTGGTTAGAAAATCATAAAGAAGTGCTAGATTGTTATGAAAAATCACTTAAATATAAAGACAAAAATGACATGGTTAGGATTGTTCAAGGCATACAAAAACCAGTTTCAATTAGACAACTTTCAGCAATGCAATTCAAGAAATTCATGAGAAAGTGTTGTCAAGTCTATGCCATCCAAGTAACAAACCTGTTAGAAAAACAAGATAAACCTAATTTGGAGGATTTTGTTGTTCTGCATGATTTTAGAGACGTGTTTGTTGATGCAATACCTGAATTACCCCCAAGAAGGGAGATAGACTTTTCTATCGACCTACTATGTGGTTCAACCCCTATCTCTAAGGCACCTTACCAAATGAGTTTTCTGGAATTGACAAAACTAAAATTTCAACTACAGGAATTACTGGACAAAGAATATATCAGACCAAGTGTTTCACCATGGGGAGCACTAGTCCTCTTTGTGAAAAATAAAGACAACACTCTAAGATTATGTATCGATTATAGACAATTAAACAAAATGACTATTAAGAACAAATACCCCTTACCTAGGATAAATTATATGTTCGATCAAGTAGGTGGGGAAAAGATCTTTTCAAAGTTGGATTTACGATCTGGTTATCACCAAGTTAGGATAAAATATGAGGACATAAGCAAAACAACCTTTCAAACAATATTTGGACATTACAAATTTGTAGTTATACCTTTCGGACTCACTAACACGCCAACCACATTTATGTGTTTAATGAACACTATTTTCAATTAGTACTTGGACAAATTCGTGTTGGTATTTATTGACAATATTCTGGCATATTCTAAAACAGAAGAAGAACATGAAGAACACTTAAGAATAGTCCTCCAAACTTTAAGGCAACACAAACTGTATGCTAAATTTGATAAGTGTGATTTTTATTAGAAGAAAATACAGTACCTAGGACATGTAATATCCATAAAAGGCATTGCAGTAGATCCTGAGAAAATAAGGGCCATCATGGAATGGTCGGTACCTAAGGATGTAGCGAACATCCGATCATTCATGTGAATCGTTGGATATTACCACAGATTTATGGAGGGATTTTCAAAAATTGCTTACCCTATCACATCACTACAAAAGAAGGGAACCAAGTTTAACTGGTCATAGAAATGTCAAGATAGTTTTCATAAGTTAAAGGAATTGTTAACAACCACACCCATTTAAAGGTAGCAGATCTAGATAAAGACTTCATCATTTATGTGGATACGAGTAAAGAAGGAATAGGTGGTGTCCTAACCCAAGAAGGGCATGTTATCTTTTATGAGTCCCAGAAACTAAAGGAACATGAACGAAACTACGTCACTCATGACTTAGAGTTGGCAGTTGTAATACACGCCTTAAAAATGCGGTGACACTACATAATGGGTAGAAAGTTTATGTTATTGACTAACAACAGTGGTGTGAAATTTTTGTTTAGTCAGCCGGACCTTAATGCAAGGCAAGCAAGATGGCTAGCCTTCTTGAGGAAATTTGACTTTGAGGTAAGTCATATCAAGGGTAAGGAAAATAAAGTGGTTGATGCTTTGAGAAGAAGATTTCATGGGTTGTTTGAAATAAAAATTACCAGAGAAGAAAGCGATCTTGAACAAAGGATAAAGACTACAGGTAATAAGGACGAAAACTACACACAAACAATGGCATAATTATAAAACACTACAGGAAATTTAGACAAAACAGATCTGAGTGTGGACAAAATTGATCTCCTAAGTTTTAAAAATAGAATATACATACTAGATTCAACAAAGTTAAAGTTAACAGTTTTGGATGAAGTTCATAAGAAACCATATTTTGGTCATCTAGGATACCAGAAAACGATAATAACACTAAGAAAGTTATTTTATTGGCCTAATATGAAGGAAGAAACAACATAATACTTAGCTAAGTGTCAATATTGTCAACAGGTAAAAGTCGAACAACAACATCTAGCCGGCCTGTTGCAGCCCTTACCTGTGCCAGAATGGAAATGGGAGACTATATCACTGGACTTTATTATAGGTTTTCCTATAACTTAGAAACATAATGATTCTATTATGGTGGTAATCGATAAACTTAGTAAGTCTGCACACTTTATTCCTGTAAAGTCTACTTTTAAAGCTATTAACATTGCTGAAATATTCATGAAAGAAATTTTTATTCTGCATGGTATTACTAAAATGGTGATTTCGAATAGAGACGTAAAATTTACATTTTCTTTTTGGAAAGAATTGTTTGCAGGGCTAAATACTAACTTGAATTTCAGCAAGAGTTATCATCCACAAACAGATGGACATACTGAACTAACAAACCATATCATAGAAGATATGCTCTGCATGTATGTAAGAACAAAACCAAGCAAGTGGGAAGATTACCTGCACTTGGTAGAATTTGCATACAACAATGGGTACCAAACTTTAGCTAAAATAATCCCCTTCGAGGTACTGCATGATAGAAAGTGTACGACTCCAATTAGTTGGGATAACCCAGTTGACAGACTTATGGTTGGACCAGAAATGCTCCAGGAAATGGAGAGTATGGTAAGAAAGGTACAAAAAAACTTAAAAGAGGCACATGACAGACAAAAGAGTTATGCAGACCAGAAAAGAAGACACTTGGAGTTTCAAGTGGGAGACCATGTTTACTTAAAAGTCAAAGCCTAGAAAATTTCACTAAAGCTAGGGAATTATGCCAAGTTGGCACCTAGGTTTTTTGGGCCCATCGCGATACTAGCTCGAATTGAACCCATAGCATACCAACTTGCACTTCCAACCAATCTAAAAATTCATAATGTATTCCATGTTTCTTTGTTAAAGAATTATGTTCATGATCCTACTCATATGATCGATTGGAACTTGGTGTAGGTGAAACCAGAAGGCAATTTCTAGGTGGAACCTCTGTGCATTCTGGATTGGAGAGAATAGCACTTCGGAACAGAGCCGTCACTCAAGTAAAGGTGCAATGGAAGCACTTTATCCCTAAGGAGGCCACTTGGCAGTTGGAGGGAGATTTGCAGAAATCTCATCCAACCTTGTTCCAAGAAAGGGACGAAAACTGAGGACGGTGTTTTATTGAAGGGGGAAAGGATGTGACATCCCCAAAAATAAATTATTTTAAGTTTGAAATTTCTTAGGAAAAATATTTTGTTTTTGGTAAATTCGAAATTGGAAATTTTTTGCCATTTTTGGCAATTCCGAATTTCAAATTTAGTTAATTGTAATTAATGATTATGAATGTTGGGTAGAGACCTGACCCAACTAACTACTTGACTATGACACTTGTATGAAAAAAAATATTTTATAATTATTGTTGAAGGACAAATGTAACATCCATGTTGAAATTAGTTGACCATGACTCCATGAGTGGAGAACATGTTGGAACTACCTCAAAGATGATTGTTACAAGTGGAAAATCAATAATTTGGCCATTGGAAGCCCCTAAAAATTAGGGATTTGGAAAGTTGCGAAAATTCCCAAGAAGGGAAAAAGACCTAGGAAAAAAAAGGATTTTGGATATATGGCATATGTGAGGAGGCAGGACACTGCCTAGTGTGCTAGGAAAAGAAATCTATCTCTTGTTGTTACGAACACTACATGCTGAGTGTGAGGCAAGGAGGAAACTACTGAAGCTGAAAGGAATTTCCTGAGGAGGAGTTTCAAGTTAGCCCTCATGGATTCATGGTCAGGATAGGGGGTGAACATGACAAGTGATTTTGCTTACTTGTTCTAAGGTTGGGAGGAACGTAGTTGTTCCATTTGTTTTTCAGTAACCGTTCATATATGTTTACTTACTCCTTCTCTGGTTAAATGTTATGCACCTCTGGATTTGTAGTGTGTATTTGTTACTCTGTATGCATCGTACGGTTTGCAATTAAATTCTGCTGAAATGAGTTAACTGTAGAATAAATTCTCTACAGTATCAACTGTAGACCTTAGTATAACCTTCTATACCTTTGGCTGGAAATGAATTTTAAACATGGATAGTTTAGAAGAGATGTCTACGCTAGTTAGAAGGTCATTTCTACTACTGTACTAGACTTTCCTACCAAAAGTGATTCCTATACCACTAGATATTGAGTCTTTAGAGAATTATAGGGTAAATGCTAAAACAATTTGAAAGTAAATCTGGAAATAAATCTTATACATGTATAAGTGGTCACAAATTTATCGGTCATCCCATTAATTTTCTGGGTAAGTTGTCCTATAGAATTATACTGTTGGAGTGAATCATAAATAGAAGAATTATTGTTAGTTTTGTTGCACTTACTATATAAATTCAATTTTGGAAGTAAGCATTTATACTTCAGATATTGTTACTACAGCTTTAACACATGGATATATAAACAATGAGGAAATCGGCCTGCACAAGTTTACTGTATTTTAGAACGAAAATATGTTCGAATCTAGTTTTAGATCGTATAAATTTTTGTGTGTATATAAGTACATAATAGAAGTTATTTATACACTCATATCCTACTGTAAAGAATTATACAGAGCCATTACCCTCATAAATTATCGAAGTAATTTAAGACAAGCATTGAATACTAATATAAGCATTATATACATATAGTATTGAGTATTCATATAGCGTAACACTTATATATTTATTATGTCAACATATACGTACATGTCTGTGCAAAAGTATGACATTCGAGTTTTCCTCTTTCATTGAGTTTCGATTTAAAAAAAAAGATGTAAACCCTCGAAAATACATAAGTTTATTTCCATACATTGCATGATTGTAATTCGTATTGTACATATAACACACAAATAAGCGAAAATCAGAAATAGTGCGAAAGAGTAAAGGATACAGGATTAAACTAGAAATTGATGAAATTCTTCTCCATAAGATCCAAGGAAAAATCAAGACAGAATAACTATCCTTAGAGGCATGTTGATATCCACTCCAGAATCATTCATTAACAGATCTTTTTCTTGGCAAAAGTGACTATTCGTATTTCCACACCAAAATCGAATACATAACTCTTAAATTTCAACCATACTCAAAACTATGTGAATTCAGTCAGTTACACATTATTAAGGTATTTATCCTTATGCCTTCTGATTAAATCTTAAAAGTATAGAGCTAAAGGGTCGGACTATCCTTTGAATGGATGCTTCCATTCACGATGTTCACCTTCTGGTTTAGATTTATATCAGATCATAGAAAAACATAGGGTACTCCTTTAATAGAGGCAAATTAAAACTTGAATACCTTTTGCGCATTTGACAAGAGTCTGCATCCAGATTTATACATGGTTGAAGTCCCTATAAATAAATTCAAATTACATTAGTATTGTATAACAGAAGTAAAATGGATGGAATCTTTAACAGAATGATGAACGACATGAAGAGTTTAGTTTAGGGTGGTACTCAACTTACGACTAGAGATATGGAGTCCTTTCCCCTATCGCCTTTGGTTGTATAGATGTCCCAGGCCGAGGGGAGAATGGTCCAAGGATTCTTGATGGGTACCCTTGCAACAACAAGGTCCCATCATTATATCTCGGTAACAAATTCTTTTAAAAAGAAAACAAGAATGATAATTTCAAATTAAAGATAAAGTATTGTTTCAACCAAGAGTTGATTTAAGGACGCATAGAATCCATATAATTTCATACGAAGATGAGCACGAATGTCCCCATGAGAACTGTATTTTTTTTATAAACTTGAGAATATAGAAATCTCGGTCCCTCACCAAAGGAAAAATGAGTACACAAAGAAAAACCATGGAGTCTCACAGAGAACACCCGATAATAACTTAAGGGTTGTAAAGTTTTGGATAGTGCTCCAGACAGAAATGTATCGAGAGACAATACAAAAGATTCAAAGTTCTAAACTATACCCGAACAAAAATAAATGAGGCAACATAAGAAGTAAGAAGTTATGGACAGAGAGTATTTGAAATAAAAAAAGAATTATGAAATTTTGGACATAGCTCTGAACAAAGAATAAACAAAAAATCATGACTAAAGGAGACATCCCACAGAGCCAAAACTATAAAAGGAATTTTTTTTTTTGCTAAAGAACCCACAAGAATTAACAGCTACTTGAATGACTAAAATCCGTCGCGACCCTTTCAATCGCTCCAAATAACTACGAGAGTATCGCAACTTACCAGGAAAGATGGGAAGCTTCTGCATTTTCACCAAGTGAGACACTCCAGAGCATCGAATACCCTCACCCAGGAGAAACGCAGAGGAAAGAAACAAAACTCTAAAGCACTAGGAGGAAAACCCACAATAGAACAGTAACCTTTACCCCTTGGACTGATAGTGGAAGTACGAATACCTTACCGGCCATGTGACATAGCAGAGGTGGCACAAGTATATTGGATACGGTGTTAGTGGTGGCCTCGAGATTTTAACTTGGAGGGCCTCCATTAATAGACTGGAAAAAGGATTATTAAGTCTCGACTGACAGTAAACCCTCCAACTTCTTGTCGAGTTAATGCATAAGAGGACTATTTCCCTTAAGGCACTACACACTAGACTGTTACAACTAGCTCATTGTTCAGTTAAGGCAAGTTTTAGTTCATTACCTTTCAGTTTAACGATGAGGAGTCAGTTAAATTAGAGTGAGTCAAAAGTTAACTACTGACCAATGTTTACAAGCTACGACCCTTAATCCTTGAATTTTACCAATCGTGAAATTAAGTTGTATCGTATCATGGGTAAGGGACCAATCTTGGGTACCATACATAGGGGTTGGTGTTTAAATTTGTTTATATGACTAAAGGCCCTAAACATGCAATAAATATATAGGTATATTTTTTATTGTATTGTTAGTAAGTTGGAAGGTGATTTAAAGAGCCATTTATTTAAATATGAGAAAGATATCCATAGTAGATAAATTGAAGTCAATAACTTCAGTTTGTTAAGTAGCTATGTTAACTACTAGCCGCTCGAGTGAACTGTTCAACGACAAGGAGAATCAATGTTTTCCAAACAAATTAAATAAATAAAAATTATGGGTAAATTGGAGTACATTACAGGTTGTTGAGGGTGATTTAAAGGATTTGCCAGTTGTTGTGCAATTGCTCCAATTTGCCTTGTATTTTTGTTGATTCCTCGAAGAGAAATTGCAATTTCCTGATTTTTCCGAAGTTCTTGCTCATACAGTTGAGCCTGCAGATTAGCCAATTCATCTCGCAACCCCTGGTTTTCCCGTTGAAATTCTTTGATCCTAGATTATGTTCACTCTTTTGCACCTCTGACGTCCACAAGAAAAGAGAAGAATTTCTCCCGCGGTTCCTGCTTGACGCACGCCGAGCAAGAGCAAGGAGCTCTGTATCTTCTCCAGATGTTGGCAGGATGGAAAAAAATTGGGTTGGTCTGAAAATCATTGTTAAAGTGAAGAATGCATACGGGATAAGGAGGGTAAGAAAGTATACCTTGATGCAAGATGTGCTCCCTGTGTTTCATTGTAGTGACACTGAGAGCAAGCAGGATAAGCCATAATTTTGAGGGAGGAAGTATTGGTCTATACTTGATGGAACAAGGAACCAGAACTACCAACGAGCCGACTAGAGTTCGTACATGGATGACCGATGGAGGTGACACCATGGGAGTAATAAAGGCCATCATAGAGTACAATTGAAGCTATGAGAGATTAAAAGGGAGGAAAGGAAGCTAAGGGGGTGGCACGGGGAGGAGGAAGGGGGGAAAATGGTAAGGAGGA
>ML798818.1:128343-164547 GCA_009831015.1 Picea engelmannii
CCCACCATAATTAGCTCCAAAAGGTCTATGAAGGTCACCCAAGGGCATGATAAATAATTTTCAAACTCGGTCAACCATATTCAACCATAGTCAACCATGGTGAAGGTGAGCTATGATCAACCATACTAAACTTTGGTCCATGTCAAGCTCATTCATGGTTAACCATATAGTCAACCATGGTTATAGTCAACCATACTCATAGTTAAGGTCAAACAAGGTGAATTCCATCCACAATCATGATCAACCATGGTCATGGTCATTAATAACAATATGGCCAGGGTCATTATTGTTAATGTATTAATATGGTCATGGTCATTAATGTATTATTATTATTAATATACAATGGTCAATCATAGTAAACAAAAGTCAACCAAGGTCTCCCAATGTCAAATATAATTAACCATGTTCATGGTCAACCATTCTTTATTAATATATTAATTAATAATACTTTAATACTTTATTAATGTATTAATAGTGTATTTCTTAATTTTTTTATTTATTATTGTATTATTACTTTATTAATTTAGTACATTAATGTACTAATACTTTAGCAATGTATTAATTAATAATGTATTAATGTATACTTAATTAATGCATTACATTCTTAATGTATTAATTAATTAACTAATATTTTAATTAATTAATGTAATAACTTTATTTTATACATAACATTAATATATTAACTAATTAATACATTAATACTTTCATTTTCATGAAGACATTCATAAATTAATATTGTATACCTCTGTAGACTTTACCAGTCAAATCGCTGGGAGGGGGTCCCTTGTCCCACAAACAAGAAGGTCTCATACACCAATTTGGTGTGGCTTGGCAGTGACCTTAAAAATAGATTATTATTATTATTATTATTATTAAATTGATATAAAATAAATAGATAAAAAAAAATATGTATTAATTTTTTCTTTATATATTAATTAATATTATGTATTAATTGTTTATTTACATATTAATTAATAATAGTTTAATAATTTATTACATTAATACTTTTATATTGTATTTTTGATATAATATTTTAATGTATTATTACCTTATCAATGTATTATTACTTTATCAATGTATTATTACTTTATTAATGTATTAACTTAATACATCCCTACATTAATACTTTAGTAATGTATTAATTAATTAAATAATACTTTAAAAAATATTATAATAACTTTAATTTTTGCATTAATGTATTAATTAATCAATACATTAATACTTTAACAATTAACACATTTATTTATTTACACATGGATTAATAGACTATTAATATATTAGTTAATTATTACATTAATGTTTTATCACAACACATTAATATATATTAATATGTATTATAATTTTTTTTTAAATAAAAGAGTCCAAAATATATATTATATCATTGTGTGTCTATACAAAAACCATGATTCTGCCACTTGTCCTGCCACAACAGGGAAACCCAGACATGTGGCCATTAAGCATGTTTGAAATTGTAACTCAAAACATGTCTGAAACTGTAACTGAAACTATAACAAAAAAGAGAGCATAGTATCTACTGTGCAGTGGCCATGGTCGACTGTTTTACAAAGAATTGTCCACATGTTGGACATCTTTTGCTTGTTGGAGCAGTTGTCATCGCATCCATCAGTAGGTCCAAGCGTTGTCCGATGAAGCTCTGGATATGGGCATGATCATCCAATTTTTGTCACAACTCAAAGATGAACTGAATATGCTCCTCTGTGAATCAGAGTGGGGTCGGCGGAGGCGGATCCTCCATCATCTTGGCATCCATTTCTTACTCTTCTTCATCTTCGTTTCCTGCATCCATTGTATCCACTACAATCGTCGTATCATCTTCATCCATCGCATCCATAACATTCAAGGGGGTCTCTTTCTAGCACGAGGGAATCTCTTCCTCCACTATGCAACTGCCATCACCATAGTACGAGTCCTTTGGTGGAGCTCGAAGACTGGTGGCCAGAGGAATGCGCACGCACGAAGGTGGCACTTCCTTCTTAGTCAGGCTAATGCCATGAAGAGAGTGAGGGGAGGAAGAAGGTGCCTCCGATGACCCCTGGTTATTATGCCTTGGGCTAGAAAAGAGGGCAATGAGAGACAATTGGGAGGGGGAAAGTGTGACATCCCAAAAAATACAGTATTTTTGAAATTTAAAATTGGTTGGAAAATTATTTCATTTTTAGTAAATTCGAATTTGGAAAAATTTTGCCATTTATGGAAATTATGAATATCAAATTTGATAATTGTAATTAATTATTATGACTGTTGGGTAGAGATCTTATTTGACCCAACTAATTATTTGACTATGACACTTGTATGAAAACAAAATATTTTATATTGATTATAGGAGGACAAATGGAACAACCATGTTAAAATCAGTTGACCATGAATCCATGAGTGGGGAACATGTTGGAACTACCTCTGGGCTAATTATTACAAGTGGAAAATCAGAGATTTGGCCATTGGCAGCCCTGAAAATCAGGGATTTAGAAAGTTGTGAAAATTCCCAAGGGGGTAAAGAAAGACCTAGGAAAAAGCATTTGTTTTGTTAAATAACATATGTGAGGAGGCAGGATGTTGCCAAGTATGCTGGAAAAGGAATTACCTCTTGCTATTATGAACACTAGTTTCTAAGGTGTGAGGCAAGGAGGAGTATGCTAGGGAAAAGAACTATTGTGTACTTGTTGTTATGAACACTAAAAAATTAAGTGTGAGGCGAGGAGAGGATGAGGGATAGAGGAAGACATTGTTGAAGAGGAGATTCCAAGTTTTCGCTCATGGATTCATGGTCAGGCTAGGGGGTGAATCAGGCAAGTGATTTGGATGCCCTATTCTATGGTTGGGAGGAACGTGGTTGTTTCCCTTGTGTTCCCATGAACTACTTCAGATATGTAATCTTTTCCTCTTTGTTTGGAATAACTATATCTACTTGTTGTAATGTATCTATTTGAAAGATCATATCTACTTGATGTAATGTATCTGTTTGAACGATCATATCTATTTACTATAAGTTATCTGTTGAATGATTATATATGTATGTATGTATGTATGTATGTATGTATGTATGTATGTATCTGATATAGTGCATTCGGTTGAATTAAAGTGTAATATCTTCCATGAATGAGATCTATCCATTTGGAGCAAGTTTACAGTAGATGACTAAAATTGTAGAATTTATCTATGTACTTCGTACTTGAAAGGAACAGATCTATTTATAGTCATTTGTTTATTCCTGTAATTGAATTTTCTAGGCAGAACTATCTATGTACACTGAATTTAAAAGAACCAATCTGTTATAGGTGTTTGTCTATCCATGTAATTGAGCTTCTAGGCGGAACTACCTATAACAAAATTGAATTGAAAAAATATGTATATATACATATACTTTTATGTGTGTCTCTATAACTAAAATTCAGAAAATGAATTCATATTACTTAGCTGAGATTCTCCTTTCTCATATAATATTGAAGAGAGAAATGCAAGGTACTATGGACCCTACGGATAGCATATCCATATATCACATATAGGTTTGTTTACATATTTGTATAGTGATAGAGATCTAATTACCATCAAAGAATGACTACCCATATACGATTACAGTTGTATAAAGAAGGACAGTCCAGAAATAATTGACATAATCGTAAGCTTTAAGACATAAGACCTGTCTAACCACCTAAGTCGCAGATCTATTCATTTCCTAACTATTACTAGAGAATAGCATAACTCCAGACAAATCACATACACAGAGTTAACGTAAATCAAGAATATACTTGTATATGACTCAGAATAAAGTGAGTAACCATCTCAATAATTGCGACATTATGTTGAATATAAACACTAGACATTTATACAACCATGACTCTAAATTCTCTGAGAATCTGCGTTGATAAAGACTTAAGTCAAAGCTACAGGAATGAAAAGAAAAAGTATCATATTACTCGAGTTGTCTTTCAAGGAAAATCTAGAAGGTCAAGAGGAAGTTGAAAATCATCCTTCCATTAATGATTGAGTTAAGACATAGTATAATAAAATCTAACTTGACTCTTTCATCCAATCTTATAGTTTTACAGTCGACCCTCGTATTGGCCTAGAAATTAAATAATAGAAGTATTAAAACAAACAACCTCTGCCACAGAGAGTTAACCCCTTTAATTTTTGAGTTATCGAAGATTCTAGAAAGGGGAAGAACGGAACTCAAATAACTCTTAAGAAGATGATGGAGGTTGTTCTCCATGTATTCTCGTGACCGAAAAAAATCATGCACCCATTTCGAAAAAACAATTACACACTTGTTCAAATAGAAAAGAAAATAATCTAATAAAATAGATGAGTATAGATGAAAATAATTCTTAACTTAAATAGGAAGATTCGATGCTTTCCCCTTTTGTGACAAACCACATACTGTCTAAATGGAAAGGGAGGAGGAGTCCAAATATCTCTAATGGGTACCCTCGTAAAACAAAGGGCCCAAACAAAGGGCCCATCATTAGCGATAAAAAAAACTTTGAATAACCAAGGAAAAGAATATAACAAAGAATAAATAAACGAATGCTGGAATATATCCAAATCACATGATAAGCATAAATTCATTGTCCTTTTCAAAAGAAAATCAAAGGGCCAAAAAATAAACCTTACCAATCATATGTCTAGCATCCTATGATTAAGTTTTTAAAGAAAATATAGAGACAACACAATGCCGAAAAGTCCAGGCGCACATGCACTCTTATTGCGTCGAGAATATGAGTAAGAGGGTATGCAGAGGTAAATCTAACCACCTTTAGTTATCTTTAGGTTTTAATCTTTGTTGAAAGGTTAGGCCAGCTATTACTTTTATGAGAGACTCTCCAGCAGGAAAACTCCAGGCTTAAGGTTTCGTCGAGAAATCCCAGAAGAACAGAGAGAAAAAAAGGAGAAACGAAGTGAAAACCCATCTCATTATTACTCAACCAGAATAGAAGTAACTTCCAGAAAGATTCCAACGTCATAGAACAGGTATAACATACAGATGTATATAATGCCTAACCAAACAAACTTTCGATTACTTTCCCAATGAAATAAAGTAGGAGATAGCATGGAGGAAAGTTTCCAACGCATGGAAAACCACGAGTGTAGGAGGAGGGTGATAGGGCTTACGAGAAGGACCCTACTTGCGTGAAATGCATTGGGAGGGAATGCAGGAGTAGTAAGCCAAAAAATATCAAATGGGAACTTGCAGTAAAAGTTACTCCATAAGAAAGATACTTACCGAAAGCAGGAATAATCCAGAAGGTGCTCCAAGCCACCATACCCCGCGCAGAGTAAGCCAAGAAAACAAAGGAACACACAGAGATCAATTCGAAACAGACTTGCACAAATGACAATGAATACCGGTTACTACCCTAAGACACAATCCCCAATGCACATTGAATGAGGGGTACATCGAGAATTTGATGCCATGTGAAAGGAGTGATTGGGTGTGAATGTATTGGAGTAGGGCACAGGGCGGTTCTCATTCCTCACCCACCCCCTTTAATGGCCGGTCAGAGAACTTAATTCCCACTGTCATCACATCCTGTCATATTTAATGTAATGAAAAGGACAAGTATGGGACTCCTCGAAAAGAAAGAAAAACCTAACACTACTAGTCCAGTTGGCGCCAGGGTTGTGTTTAGTTAAATCTCATAAGGATTCAATCAACTGCCAGTTTAGGGCCCGCTTCTAACTAGTAAGATTTAATGGGATTTCGTAAGCCAAACCTCTAAGTCCAAAAATAAAGAAAACATTTTGACTTTCCTTTTTTTACGTGTATTTAAGTTGATTTGGTGTATTGGAGTTTAGGCTTGCTTGCACATATGGTAATATGTGTTAAGAGAGAGGCTAAAATCCTAAGTTCTGGGCCTATGTCGATTAGATTATTATTATAAAGTGTAGACATTCAAACCCTTGCAAAGGCTAGTATGACTTAAATAAAAGTTAGAGGGGTAAACTCCAGACTATGGATCTGCATTTCTAGGAAAGAGAAATTTAATACACAGGGTATCACATTTTTTTAGTGTTGTTATAAACTATTATACAGGCTTAGAGCCTAATAAAAAAAACAAAAACAAAAAAAAGTTGTGATGAAATCGAGGTTTATTACATATGGTATAAGAGCAAAAGGTTACAACACTGGACCTAAACAGGGCCACATTAGTTGCTTAGCATATATTTTGATATATGAAAAACTAATAAACCTTTATGTTTTGTGTGAGTTATGGTAGCCCAGGATGATGCAGAAATCAAAATGGAAGGAAATCTGTAGGAGGGACCTCATGGAGATCCAAGATAGAATAGTGATGGAAGCTTACCTACAGAAGTACTGGAAACAATGAGGAATCTTATTGTTGAACTGCTGGTTTTCAAAGAAGACAATGAGAAATTGAAGAAAGCATAGTAGGAACAATAAGAGATAAATGAAGTCCTGCTGCACAATATAGTGACCAAGAAAATACCAAAAGACGATAACCATGATGAAGAGGTCAGCAAAAGGGCCTCCAAGAATTTTGGGCCTGAAATGGAAAAAGGAGACAGTTCGTCTGAAGGTACACCTTCAGCTGAGGACAAAACTAAAACAGATCGAAAGAGGAAACAAGTAGACCACCTTGAAGGAGAATTTAAAAAGATTAAACCAGCTACCTTTGATGGAGAATCCATAACAAGAGAGGAGGTCGAGGCATGGTTGTTTGACATAAAAAAATACTTCCAAATTTACAATTATTCTAGCAATATGAAGGTTAGAATGTACAATCTAAAAGGGAAGGCTATCATTTGGTGGCAAGATCTGAAATTGGCCAAGGGCCTAAAGGAGAAACAGATGGAGTGGTATGACTTTAAGAAGTATTTTAAGAAACAATACCTTTCTGAAAGATACTATGAAAGGAAAACAAAATAATTTTATGAGTTACGACTTGGACAGATGACGATGGAAGACATTATAAACAAATTTCTGGAACTACTAAGTTTTGTACCTTACATCCGGGAGGACAAGGTAAAAATCCAATGATTCTTAAGTTGTCTACCACAGTCCTACAGGGACAAAATTAAGTTTGACAACCCCAAATCCTTGAGCGAAGTATTCAGGAAAGCACGAATGTGCTACGACCAGTACAAACAGTGGGCATAATTCCCCAAATCTTGGAGGGATAAGAAACGAGACCAAATGAACCAACAAAAGAAGGGATACCAGCCAAATCCTTATCGAAATGAAGCAAAAATATTTCCTAGAAAATATTTTTACTCAAACCATCCAAGCACACAAGGAGGCAATAAACCAGTAAACCTAGGAACAAAGAAATTTGGGGATAATCCCCGGGAATCATTTAAGTGTTGGGAATGTGGAGAACCTCATATCAGGAGGAACTACCCATGTTTAAGCATGGAAAACAGAACTATTGTTCATAATCTGCAGGAAGCTTCGATGGTGGGTGATGTAGGCATAAGCCTGCATCAGATTAAAGCAACCATTGACGGTCGGTAAGCTGACCACCAGTCCTCTGTGGTGGAAATCAAAGGTAAAATCAATAACACCCGAATTTCTTTTTTAATTAATCCTGGAGCTACGTTAAGTTATATTACTACTGGAGTAGTAAAGTCAAATAAACTTAAGAGGATGAAACACACAAAATCATGGCTGGTACAGTTAGCAAAAGGAACTAAAAGGAAAGTGGTTGACTTTGTTTCTGATTTTGAATTTAACTTAGATGGTCAAAACATAAAAAAAAATCTGAATATTCTGCCACTAGGATTCTACGATATGATCATCAGACTGGATTGGTTGGAAAGACACAAAGTAGTTCTAGATTGTTATACAAAAACACTTAATTATAAAGATGATTGTGACACTACTAGAACAACCCAAGGTATACCAAAATTAGTATCAGTTAGACAAGTCACAGCAATGCAATTCAATAAATGTATGAGAAAGGGGTGCCAAGTTTATGTCATCCAAATAAGGAATCTGTTAGAAAAAGAAGATAAGCCAAAGCTAGAAGCTTTTACTGTCCTACGTGAGTTTAGAGACATGTTTGTTGATGAGATATCGGAATTATCTCCTAGAAGGGAAATATACTTCTCCATAGACCTACTACCTGGGTTAGCCCCTATCTCAAAATCACCTTACCGAATGAGTTTACCTTAATTGATAGAACTAAAGATACAACTACAGGAATTGTTGGACAAAAAGTATATCAGACCCAGTGTTTCACCATGGGGAGCACCAGTCCTCTTTGTGAAAAAGAAAGATGGTACTCTAAGACTATGTATTGACTATAGACAATTGAATAACATGACTATTAAGAACAAGTACCCCTTACCTAGGATCAATGACCTGTTCGATCAAGTAGGCGGGGCCAAAATATTTTCAAAATTGGATTTACGATCCAGTTACCATCAAGTCAGGATAAAATATGAGGACATAAGAAAAACAGCCTTTCGAACAAGATATGGACACTATGAATTCGTAGTCATACCTTTCAGACTCACTAATGCACCAGCCACATTTATGTGCCTAATGAACAATATTTTCAGTCAGTACTTAGACAAGTTCATACTAGTATTTATCGACAATATCCTGGTGTATTCTAAAACAGAGGAAGAACATGAAGAACACTTAAGAATCATCCTGCAAACTTTAAGGAAGCACCAACTGTATGCTAAATTCGATAAGTGTGATTTTTACCAGAATAAGATACAGTACCTAGGACACGCAATATCTGTAGAAGGCATTGCAGTCGACCCTGAGAAAGTAAGAACCATTATGGAATGGTCGGTACCAAAGGATATAGTGGACATCCGGTCATTCATGGGAATCACCGGATATTATCACAGATTCATAGAAGGATTTTCAAAAATGGCTTATCCTATCACGTCATTACAAAGGAAAAGGACCAAGTTTAACTGGTCACAGAAGTGTCAAGACAGTTTTAACAAGATGAAGGAATGATTGACAACTGCACCCATATTGAAGGTAGCATACCTAGATAAAGACTTTACTGTATGTGTTGATGCAAGTAAAGAAGGACTAGGTGGTGTTCTAACTCAGGAAGGACACATGATTTGTTATGAGTCCCGAAAATTAAAAGAACACGAGTGAAATTATGTCACTCATGACTTAGAATTGGCAGCAGTAATACATGCCTTAAAAATGTGGCGACACTACATAATGGGCAGAAAATTTCTACTATTGACGGATAATAGCGATGTGAAATATTTGTTTAGCCAACCAGATCTTAATGCAAGGCAAGCAAGATGGCTAGCCTTCTTGAGCGAATTCAACTTCGAAGTCAAACATATCTAGGGTGAGGAAAATAAGGTAGCAGACACTTTAAGCAGAAGAGTCCATGGGCTATTCGAAATAAATATTAGCTGGGCAGAAAGTGATCTGGAACAAAGAATAAGGACGACAGGTATTAACAACGAAAATTACACTAAGATAATGGTAGAATTACAAAACAGTACCACAAACTCAGATAAACCATACCTAAGTATCAATAAGAAGGGACTATTACAATTTAAAAACAGACTTTACATACTAGACTCGGCAAAGTTAAAGTTAATAGTCTTGTACGAAGTGCATAAGAAATGGTATTCTAGCCATATAGGATACCAGAAGATGATAACAAAACTTAGAAAACTATTTTACTGGCCTAATATGAAGGGTGAAACAACAGAATACTTGGCTAGGTGCCAAGATTTTCAATAGGTTAAGGCCAAACACCAGCATCCAGCCGACCTATTACAACCATTACTAGTACCATAATGGAAATGGGAGACCATATCGTTGGGCTTTATAACAAGTTTGCCAAAAACTCAAAAACAGAATGATTCTATTATGGTTGTAATCGATAAACTCAGTAAGTCTTTACACTTTATTCCTGTAAAGTCTACTTTTAAAGCTATAGACATTGCTAAAATATTTATGAAAGAAATTTTTAGATTGCATGGTATTCCTAAAATGGTGATTTTAGATAGAGATGTAAAATTCACATCTGATTTTTGGAAGGAATTGTTTGCAGGGATAAATATTAATTTGAATTTCAGTACAAGTTATCACCCACAAACGAATGGACAAACTGAAAGGACAAACCAAATCGTAGAGGATATGCTCTGCATGTACGTAAGAAAAAAACCACGCAAGTGGGAAGACTACCTACACTTGGTAGAATTTTCATATAATAATGGGTACCAAACTTCGGCTAGCCCTTTCAAGGTACTGTACGGCAAAAAGTGTATGACTCCAATTAGCTGGGATAACCGAGTTGACAAACTCATGGTTGGACCAGAGATGCTCCAAGAAATGGAGAACATGGTAAGGAAGGTACAACAAAACTTAAAAGAAACACAGGATAGATAGAAGAGCTATGCAAATCAGAAAAGAAGACACTTGGAATTTCAAATGGGAGACCATGTTTATTTGAAGGTCAAAGCCCGAAAAAGTTTGTTGAAGTTAGGAAACTGTGACAAGCTAGCACCCAGGTTTTGTGGGCCCTTTGAGATACTAGCTCAAATTGGACCCGTAGCATACCAACTTGCACTTCCAGCTAATCTAAGAATTCATAATGTATTTCATGTTTCTTTGTTGAAAAGGTATGTTCATGACCCTACTCATATGATTGATTGGAAATTGGTGTAGGTGGAACCCGAAGGTGAGTTCTAGTTGGAATCCCTACATATTCTGGACCGGAGAGAAATAGCACTTCGGAACAGAGTCGTCGCTCAGGTAAAGGTGTAATGGAATTACTTTAGTCCTGAGGAGGCCACTTGGGAGTTGGAGGGAGATTTGTGGAAATCTCATCCAATCATATTCCAAGAAAGGAACGAACATTGAGGATAGTGTTTTGTTGAAGGGGGAAAGGATGTGACATCCCCAAAAATAAAGTATTTTTGAAATTTAAAATTGGTTGGAAAATTATTCCATTTTTAGTAAATTCGAATTTGAATTTTTTTTCCATTTATGGCAATTCCAAATTTCGAATTTGATAATTGCAATTAATTATTATGACTGTTGGGCAGAGATCTAATTTGACCCAACTAACTATTTGACTATGACACTTGTATGAAAACATAATATTTTATATTGATTGCAGGAGGACAAATGGAACAACCATGTTAAAATTAGTTGACCATGACTCCATGAGTGGGGAACATGTTGGAACTACCTCTAGGATGATTATTACAAGTGGCAAATCAGAGATTTGGCCATTGGCAGCCCCTGAAAAATCAGGGATTTAGAAAGCTGCGAAAATTCCCAAGGGGGGAAAGAAAGACCTAGGCAAAAACATTTGTTTTGTTAAATAGCATATGTGAGGAGGTAGGACGTTGCCAAGTATGCTGGAAAATGAATTACCTCTTGTTGTTATGAACACTAGTTTCTAAGGTGTGAGGCAAGGAGAGGATGAGGGATAGAGGAAGACATTGTTGAAGAGGAGATTCCAAGTTTTTCCTCATGGATTCATGGTCAGGATAGGCGGTGAATCGGGAAAGTGATTTGGCTACCCTGTTCTATGGTTGCGTGGAACGTGGTTGTTTCCTTTGTCTTCCCATGAAATACTTCATATATGTAATATTTTCCTCTCTGTTTGGAATAACTATATCTACTTGCTATAATGTATTTGTTTGAACGATCATATCTACTTGTTGTAATGTATTTGTTTGAACGATCATATCTATTTGTTGTAAGTTATCTATTGAATGATTATGTGTGTGTGTGTGTGTGTGTGTGTGTGTGTGTGTGTGTGTGTGTGATATAGTGCATTTGGTTGAATTAAAGTGTAATATCTTCCATGAATGAGATCTATCCATTTGGAGCAAGTTTACAACAAATGACTAAAATTCTGGAATTGTTTCCTTATGAAAAATTAAACAGTTAGGCATAATATATCTATGTACATCATACTTGAAAGGAAAAGATTTGTTTACAGTCATTTGTTTATTCCTGTAACTGAATTTTCTAGGCAGAACTATCTATGTACACTGAATTTAAATGAACCGATCTGTTACAGGTGTTTGTTTATCCCTGTAATTGAGCTTCTAGGTGGAACTACCTATAACAAAATCGAATTGAACAAATTTGTATATATACATATAAGTTTATGTGTATCTCTATAACTAAAATTCAGAAAATGAATTCATATTACTTAGATGAGATTCTCCTTTCTCATATAATATTGAAGAGAGAAATGCAAGGTACTATGGACCCTACGGATCACATATCCATATATCACATATAGGTTTGTTTACATATTTGTATAGTGATAGATATCTAATTACCATCAAAGAATGACTACCCATATATGATTACAGTTGTATAAAGAAGGATAGTCCATAAATAATTGACATAATCGTAAACTTTAAGACATAAGACCTATCTAACCACCTAGGGCACAGATCTAGTCATTTCCCAACTGTTACCAGAGAATAGCATAACTCTAGACAAATCGCATACACAGAGGTAACGTAAATCAAGAATAGACTTGTATATGACTCAGAATAAAGTGAGTAACCGTCTCGAAAATTGCGACATTATGTTGATTATAAACACCAGACATTTATACAAACATTATTCTAAATTCTCCAAGAACCTGCATTGATAAAGACTTAAGGCAAAGCTACAAGAATGAAAAGAACAAGTATCATATTACTCAAGTTGTCTTTCAAGGAAAATCCAGAAGGTCAAGAGGAAGTTGAAAATCATCCTTCCATTAATGATTGAGTTAAGACATAGTATAATAAAATCCAACTTGACTCTTTCAACCAATCTTATAGTTTTATAGTCGACCCTCGTATTGGCCTAGAAATTAAATAACAGAAGTATAAAAACAAACAATCTTTTCCACAGAGAGTTAACCCCTTTAATTCTTGAGTTGTCGAAGCTTCTAGAAAGGGGCAGAACGTAACTCAAATACATCTTAAGCAGATGATGAAGGTTTTTCTCCATGTATTCTAATGACCGAAAAAAACCCTGCACCCATTTTGACAAAGCAATTATAGACTTGTTTGAATAGTAAATAAAAAAATCTAATAAAATAGACGAGTATAGCCGAAAATAATTCTTAACTTAAATAGGAAGATTCGATGCTTTCCCCTTTTGCTACAAACCGCGTACTGTCCAAACGGAAAGGGAGGAGGAGTCCAAATCTCTCTGATGGGTACCCTCGCAAAACAAAGGGCCAATCATTAGCGATAAAAAAAACTTTGAATAACCAAGGAAAAGAACAGAACAGAGAATAAATAAACGAATGCCGGAATATATCCAAATTGCATGATAAGCATAAATTCATTGTCCTTTTCAAAAGAAAATCAAAGGGCCAAAAAAAACCTTACCAATCATTTGTCTAACATCCTATGATTAAGTTTTTAAAGAAAATACAAAGACAACACAATGCCGAAAACTCCAGGCCCACATGCACTCTTATTGCGTCCAAAATATGAGTAAGAGGGTATGCAGAGGTAAATCTGACCACCTTTAGTTATCTTTAGGGTTTAAGCTTTGCTGAAAGGTTAGGCCAGCTATTACTTTTACGAGAGACTCTCCAGCAGGAAAACCCCAGGCTTAAGGTTTCGTCGAGAAATCCTGGAAGAACAAAGAGAAAAAAAGGAGAAACGAAGTGAAAACCCATCTCATTATTACTCAACTAGAATAGAAGTAACTTCCAGAAAGATTCCAACACCGTAGAACAGGTATTAAACATACAGATGTATATAAGGCCTAACCAAATGAACTTTTGATTACTTTTCCAACGAAATATAGTAGGAGATAGCATGGAGGAAAGTTTCCAACGCATGGAAAACGACGAGTGTAGGAGGAGGGTGACAAGGCTTACGAGAAGGACCCTACTCGCGTGAAATGCATTGGGAAGGAATGCAGGAGCAGTAAGACGAAAAAGATCAAATGGGAACTTGCAATAAAAGTTACACCGTAAGAAATATACTTACCGAAAGAAGGAATAATCCGGAAGGTTCTCCAAGCCACCATACCCTGCGTAGAGTAAGCCAAGAAAACAAAGGAACACACAGAGCTCAATTCGAAACAAACTTGCACAAATGACAATGAATACCGGTTACTACCCTAAGACACAATCCCCAGCGCACATTGAATGCGGGGTACATCGAGAATTCGATGCCATGTGAAAAGAGTGATTGGGCGTGAATGTATTGGAGTAGGGCACAGGGCGGTTCTCGTTCCTCACCCAACCCCTTTAATGGCTGGTCAGAGAACTTAATTCCGACTGTCATCACATCCTGTCATATTTAATGTAATGAAAAGGACAAGTATGGGACTCCTCCAAAAGAAATAAAAACCTAACACTACTATTCCAGTTGGCACCAAGGTTTCATTTAGTTAAATCTTGTAAGGATTCAATCAACTTCCAGTTTAGGGCTCGCTTCTAACTAGTAAGTTTTAATGGGATTTCGTAAGCCAAACCTCTAAGTCCAAGGATAAAGAAAACCTTTTGACTTTCCTTTTTTTATGTTTATTTAAGTTTATTTGGTGTATTGGAGTTTAGGCATGCACACACATATGGTAATACGTGTTAAGAGAGAGGCTGAAATCCTAAGTTCCAGGCCTATGTCGATTACATTATTATTATAAAGTGTAGACATTCAAACCCTTGCAAAGACTAGTATGACTTAAATAAAAGTTGGAGGGGTAAACTCTAGACTATAGATCTGTAATGCTAGGAAAGAGAAATTTAATACACATGGTAGCACATTTTTTTAGTGTTGTTGTAAACTATTATACAGGCTTAGAGCCTAATAATAAAAAGAAAAAAAAGAAGAAAAAATTATGATGAATTCAAGGTTTATTACAGAAATTTTGTTACGCCTAGAGAGGGAATTGTAGTACCGCACACCTCTCTTAGACTTTCCCCTTTCTCTGGGCATGCTGGGAAAAAAGTGGAGGCCTGGGGTTGAGAGCGAAGAGTTGGTTAGAAGATGCTTGGGAAATCTTGAAAGGGCCAAGAGAAGGGAGGCGCTGAAGTTGCAGAGAAGACTCTTGTGAGGGTTGAGGGAATGGTGAAAGTGCATCAAAACAGGAGTAGTGAAGCCAATTGATGTCGACGAGCGCAACCTCTCAACCCACAGGTCGGAAGGTCCATGTCAACACAGGATATTTCTTCTTCACTGGCCCGAAGAACTCTAAACGGCTCTTCTATTTCCCTATCGGGAAATCTGCACCCACAACAAACTTTCACTGGATCCCCTCTCTACACTTGGGGGATCGGATTTCGCAACTTCGTGAATTCAATGTTCAAGCGTTGGTCTCTTGAATCCCCGAAACCCCGAAATCAGTCAACGCTGACCCTTCTCTTTCCCTCTCGGGAGTTTCCTTATCGCGATTTCGGCGGTCGCAATGTTGAGAAACCTCATCTCCTTTGAATCCCGGATCCCGATTTGCTGAAAATCCGATACACTCGTGAGCTTTGACTTTCAACACCACTTCACTTTTGTCGGGATTTCAGACTTCGCAATATCGCGAATCCTAATGCAAATGTTTCGGGACTTCACCCAACGAAACTCTGAAATGGTCAACTGAATTGACTTCTTGTTGAGAGTGCACCACCTGTCCCCTTGCTGACTCCTATGGCCCCACGCCGTTCTCTTAGCCTTTGGGACTTCACGATTCGGGATATCGTGATTCCCATTGCAAGGGTTACGGGATTTCAATCCACAAAAACCCGATGTAGAAACCCTCATGTAAATCCAACGGCCCTTATGGCTTGGATCTATGGTCTTATCCCTCCTGAACTTTGAACCCTCTCGGGAATACTCACCGTATCTACCCTGTTCCTCCGTGAGATCTAACGGCTCACGGAAATTCATGAATTCTCCTCAGAGAACCCCGACCATCCGTTCTTTCTTTGAGAACACGTCCTCTTATGGTCCAACGTCGCTATGCCTTCTTACAAATTTCAAGGAACTTGGCTTCGGTCTTCCTTCGACTCCTTCGAAGGTCTAATTCCTTATGAACTTCCCCAACTTTGAGTCTTTCAGAAAAATCTTGCACACACTCCTTGCGGAAACCTTCAAGAACTTCCCAGTGTTGAGATTCTTTCGACTCTACGCACACCTGTGACAATAGTCTCTCAATGCTTCACTCAGGTCCACAACCCTGAGACTTCACTCAGCCTGCACACTCCTTGCACAACTCCAGTTCTCAACTGCACTTCTTCGTGAATGAGAACAAAAGCTAAACTACCTGAGTCCTTTGTCAACGCACTCCTTGCGGACAATTCAACTGCACTCCTTGCAGGAATCCTCACTCAAACAGAGAAAAAATTGAAACTCATTCCCCGTTACTCTTTCTCTCTCAGATTTCAAACATTCAACAAGAAATCATTCATACATAGCATAAAAGAAATTGAAGGACAGAAAGAGTAAAAACATTTATGAGCATCACCTTCAAAGATGCATACACAGAGAATATATGAACACCATGAGTCTGAATCACATCTTTCTTGTATTAATTCAATACTTCAGTACATGGAGTCTGCTACACAGCTCTCTTCTTCTCTCCGATGCCTTCTTCATACACTTTTGTTGCTTCTCATCATAATGTTACAATGCACAATGAGGGTGTCTATATCCCGTTTCCCTCTTGCGCTCTAAAACTGTCCAATCTACACATTCAATTCTACCTACTTGCATTAACTACTATAAATGCCTTCTACCTACTAAGGACGAGAGCAAATTTCCCAAGGTCTATTTACATTATACAAGTACGCTTCCACTTGATGGCTTCATTAATGGTCCAAGATATTTCAAAATTTGTGCTGGGCGCTTTTCCAGCTGTCCGTTGTCTCTGCGCTGGCTCGCTTGATGTTGGTGATGCTCATGCATCATACTCCTTGGCTTGAAAATCTTCATGGACTCCTGTCCATGAGCTCGTGCACGGTCTGTCCATGCTTCTGTATCTCTGCTTCATTCTCCCAGCTGGAATATTGAACTGGATGGTTCTTCCATTTGACCAGATACTCAAAATATTCTTTCCGCTTGGTCTTCTTGCTTACTCTTTTCTCCAGTATGCGCTCCATCTGTGGCTTATCTGCAACTAGCATCTGCTTTGTCCACTGGATCACTGGCTTCTCATTGCCTGTCCCTGCTTCCTCAGCTTTATATGGGTACAAATCTGAGATATTGAATATCAGAGAAATTTTGATCCCATCGGGTAATTCAATCTCGTAAGCATTTGCCCCAAATTTTTTCAAGACCTTACATGGTCTGATTTTCTTCATCTTCAACTTATTATATGTTCCTCTTGGGAACCTTTCCTTTCTCAAATGTGCCAGAATCAAGTCACCAACCTCAAACTGAAGTTATCTCCTGTGTTGATCTGCTCTACGCTTGTACTCCTGGGTTGAACTCTGTAAACGCTCCTTCACCTGGCTATGAAGTTCCTTCATCACCTCTGCGAATTCTTCTGCACTAGCACTCCTAGTCACAGTCTATTCTGAATCTCTCAATTCAGAAATTCCCCTCGGCTGCATGCCATAAACAATTTGAAATGGACTCTACTCTGTGCTCCTATTAACCGAGTCATTATAAGCAAACTCTGCCTGTGGTAATATGTTGTCCCACTAGCTGTGGTGTTCTGTCACCAAGCTTCTCAGCAAGTCTCCCAGACTTCTGTTCACCACCTCTATCTGTCCATCCGTCTGAGGATGATAAGCCGAACTAAATGACAAGTTAGTTCCTAGCTTCTTCCATAAGGTCCTCCAAAAGTTCCCTATGAACTTGGTGTCTCAATCCGAAACTATGCTTCTTGGTAATCCATGAAGTCGAATGACCTCTTTGAAAAACAGATTCGCAATGTGAGTTGTATCACTAGTCTTCTGACATGGATTGAAGTGTGCCTTCTTGGAAAATCTATCCACCACCACAAAGATTGAATCAAAACCTCTTTGTGTTCTTAGCAACCCCAATATGAAATCCATGCTAATTGCATCCCACAGCCTTTCTGGTATGGGAAATGGTTGATAAAACCCTGCATTCTGCTTCCTTCCCTTTGAATGCTGGCAAATTCTGCATTTGTTCACAATTCTCTTGACGTCTTCTCGCATTCCCGGCCAAAAATATGACTCATTCAGCTTTGCGAACGTCTTGTCATGACCAAAGTGCCCTGCCAATCCTCCACTGTGTTTCTCTTTCAGCAGATTCTCCTTCATGGAACCTTTTGGAATACATAGTTGATTAACTCTAAAGAGTAATCCTTCCTGGATCATGTACTCTACCCATTGGCTTCTATCCCTGAGAATTGGATTCTCAGCTGCTTCATACACCTCCTTAAAATCTTGATCATCTGCGTACATGTTCCTGAGATCATCAAAACCCAATGTTTTGACCTTGAACTCCTGCAATAGCAAACACTTCCTGCTCAAAGCATCATTCACTTTGTTAGCAGTACCAGAAATATGTTTAATCACAAAAGTGAAATTCTGCATATATTCCACCCATTTAACATGTCCCTGATTCAACTTTCCCTGTTGAGTCACAAACTGCAGTGCATGATTGTCACTGTACAATATAAACTCCTTCGGGATCAAGTAATGTCTCCATTTCTTCAATGCCTGTATGATAGCATAAAACTCCTTATCATAAGTGGAGTATTTCACTTTTGCTTCATTCAGCTTCTCGCTGAAGTATGCTATTGGCCTATCTTCCTGACTCAAGACTGCCCCGATTGCAAACCCACTTGCATCGCATTTTACTTGAAATGTCTTTTGGAAATCCGGAAACACCAGAACTAGTTGTTCCATAGTCTTCCTCTTTAACAGATTAAAACTCTTCTCAGCCTCTTCTGTCCAGTGAAAAGACTTGTGTATTTTATTCACTGTATCCATCATTGGTGCGCTAATTCCACTGAAATTTCTAATGAACTTGCGGTAGAAACTAGCCAGTCCATGAAAACTTCTCACCTCAAAGATATTCTTCGGTGATGGCCAATTCTTGATTACCTCCACCTTATCTGGATCCATCCTCAACTCATCTGCAGAAATAACAAATCCAAAGTAAATGAGCTTTGTCTTCATGAATGAGGATTTATTCATGTTTATCAACAACTTCTCCTGCTGTAACCTCTCCATCACTGTAGCCAAATGCTTCAGATGCTCTACCACTATTTTACTGAAAACCAATATGTCATCTAAATATACGATAACAAATTTTCTGATGAACTCCTTCAGGACTTCGTTCATCAACCTCATGAAGGTACCTGGCATGTTTGTTAAGCCAAATGGCATAACAAACCATTCATACAACCCTTCATTGGTTTTGAAGGCTATCTTCCACTCATCACCTTCTATCATGTGAATTTGGTGATAACCGCTTTTCAAATCAATCTTTGAAAAGTACTTTGCTCCACTCAAGAAATCCCTCAGATCATCTATCCTCGGCAATGGAAATCTGTACCTGATGGTTATCTTATTAATTTCCCTTGAGTCAGTACACATTCTCCATCCTCTGTCTTTCTTCGGACTGAGTACTGTCGGAATATCACATGGACTCAAGCTTTCCCTAACCAAACCTTTGTCCATCAACTCCTGGACTTGTCTTTTGACCACTTCATTCTCTTGCGGCGTCAATCTGTATGCGGCTTTGTTTGGAAAACTGGCTCCTGGTATGAGATCAATATGATGACTCACACTCCTGATCGGTGGCAACGAACGAGGTAATTCATCCACTACTATGTCAATGAACTCTTCCAGCAGTTCCTGAATCTCTTCTGGTAAATCGTTTACCCTTGTGATGGTCAAAACAATCCTAGGCTTTCTGACCACAATGAATTGTGGTTCTTCCTTCTTCTTAACCTCTATAAGAATTTTGTTCCCACTCATGAGAAGTAATGTGTTGCTTACTTCAGGCTTCACCTCCTTATCCTTAATTGGAAGCAACATGTGAGTCCTCCCATTCTTCTCCAGGGTGTATGTGTTCAATCTCCCATCATGAATCACATTCCTGTCATATTGCCATGGTCTACCCAACAATAGATGACAAACATCCATAGGAATGACATCACATAATATCTTATCGTTATATCCTCCTATCTTAAATTCAAGTAAACATTGTTTAGTGACAGTTACCTGATGTCTTTTTTGTAGCCATGAAACTCTGTATGGGCTTGGATGATCAATCATCTCCAGCTCCATCTTTTCTACCATCTCCGTAGAAACGAGATTATTTGTGCTACCACTATCAACAATGACCTTGCATAACCTGTCCTTGGTCTTGCAAGCAGTCCGAAAAAGTCTGGTCCTTTGGATGAAACTCTCCACCTCCTTCTCTGGTGTCAAAAGAACTTTTCACATCATCAGCGATCTTCTGCCTTCAACGTCTTCTGCCTCAACATCTCGCCTCTGTGCTTCAGCAATGTGAGCTTCTCCACTCTCCTTCTTTTTATCTGGACACTCGTAAGACTTGTGCCCATTCTTTCCACATGTGAAGCATGTTATCACTCCACCTCTTCCTCTTCCTCTACCTCTAGTACGAGGAAAAGTGTTGTTATCAGCATAATCTCCTCTCTGCTCAGTATGTTGTCCCCTCTGTGAGGTTCCACCTCTCTCAGTTCAAGTCTGAGGTTTCTTCCAGTCTTCTTTGGGCTTCTGATATTTATCCTGGGCAACTGATTTGCCTCTAGGTTAACTTCTGCCTCGGCCTCTCTGACCCTACTTTCGGCTCAACTTCTCTTCTGCTTTCAAAGCCATCTGATAAGCATCTTCCACTGTTCGGATGGTTACCATGCTCATCTCATCCTGAATGTCGTATCTCAGACCATTCAGGTATCTAGTGACCTTTTCATCATCACTCTCCCGATGACCTGCCCTGATGTTCAGCTTATAGAATTCTTCAGTGTATTCTTTCACTGTCATCATCTTCCGTCTCAGGTTCTGCATCCTTCTGAACAGGGTAATTTGATAATCTTTGGGGATGAATTTCTCCTTCATCTTCGCGATCATTCTATCCCAGCTTTTGATCTTCTACTTGCCTCTGCAGCTTCTGTCAGCTTGTAGTTCATCCCACCACAATGCTGCATGTCCCTTCAATCTTGTGACAGCGTGCTTGACCTTCTTGTCTTCCTCGACATATTCATAATCGAAGTACGTGTCCAGAGCTCTAATCCAGTCTAGAATCTCCTCTGCATCTAGGTTTCCCTCATAAACTAGAATGTCCATCTTCTCTCTTTCACCCATTCTTGCAATAGCTCTGATCAAACGTTCGTTTGTTGCATCTTCTGCTACAACTTCTTCTTCATGTTCAGCCTCAATTTCACTCTCGAAATCACTGAGATCCCTAGCACTGACTGTGCGTCTTTGTGTTGTCTCCATGTCTTCGAGTCTGGATCGTATATCACGCATCTCTCTCTCCATAGCGGGATCTGTCATCTGCCTACCTCTTCTTCTCGGCATTTCCCTATCCTCTGGTGGATCGGGTGTTTTCCTGTCCCTTCTCCTTGGTGGCATGGTGAAATTTTTTCTTCTCTACTACAGAAAGCAAAGACCCAACCTTTTTGTGCTCTGATACCACTCTGACGTCGACACGCACAGCGTCTCAACCCGCAGGTCAGAAGGTCTACGTCAACACAGGATCTTTCTTCTTCACCGGCCCGAAGAACTCTAAACAGCTCTTCTATTTCCCTATCGAGAAATCTGCACCCACAACAAACTTTCACTGGATCCCCTCTCTACACTTGGGGGATCGGATTTCGCAACTTCACGAATTCAGTGTTCAAGCATTGGTCTCTTGAATCCCCAAAACCCCGAAATCATTCAACGCTAACCCTTCTCTTTCCCTTTTGGGAGTTTCCTTATCACGATTTCGAAGGTCGCGATGTCGAGAAACCTTGTCTCCTTCGACTCCCGGATCCCGATTTGTCGAAACTCCGATACACTCGTGAGCTTTGACTTTCAATGCTACTTCACTTCTGTCGGGATTTCAGACTTCGCGATATTGCGAATCCTAATGCAAATGTTTCGAGACTTCACCCCACGAAACTCTGAAATGGTCAACTGAATTGACTTCTTGTCAAGAGTGCACCAATTGTCCCCTTACTGACTCATGTGGCCCCACATCGTTCTCTTAGCCTTTGGGACTTCGCGATTTGGGATATTACGATTCTCGTTGCAAGCGTTACGAGATTTCAACCCACGAAAACTCGATGTAGAAACCCTCGTGTAAATCCAACGGCCCTTGTGGCTTGGATCTACGGTCTTATCCCTCCTGAACTTTGAACCCTCTCGGGAATACTTGTCGTATCTACCCTATTCCTCCGTGAGATCTAACGGCTCACGGAAATTCATGAATTCTCCTCAGAGAACCTCGACCGTCCGTTCTTTCTTTGAGAACCCGTCCTCCTGTGGTCCGACATCGCTATGCCTTCTTACAATTTTCAAGGCACTTGGCTTCGGTCTTCCTTCGACTCCTTTGAAGGTCTAATTCCTTTTGAACTTCCCCAACTTCGAGTCTTTCAGAAAACTCTTGCACGCACTCCTTGCGGCAACCTTCAAGAACTTCCCAGTGTTGAGATTCTTTCGACTCTGCGCACACCTACGACAGCAGTCTCTCAATGCTTCACTCAGGTCCACAACCCTGAGACTTCACTTGGCCTACACACTCCTTACACGGCTCTGGTGCTCAACTGCACTTCTTCGTGAATGAGAACAAAAGCTAAACTACCTGAGTCCTTTGTCAACGCACTCCTTGCAGACAATTCAACTGCACTCCTTGCAGGAATCCTCACTCAGATAGAGAAACAATTGAAACCCATTCCCCGTTAATCTTTCTCTCTCAAATTTCAAACATTCAACAAGAAATCATTCATACATAGCATAAAATCAATTGCAGGATAGAAAGAGTAAAAACATTTATGAGCATAACCTTCAAAGATGCATACACAGAGAATATATGAACACCATGAGTCTGAATCACATCTTTCTTGTATTAATTCAGTACTTCGGTACATGGAGTCTGCTACACATCTCTCTGCTTCTCTCCTATGCCTTCTTCATACACTTTTGTTGCTTCTCATCATAATGTTACAATGCACAGTGAGGTTGTCTATATCGCGTTTCCCTCTTGCGCTCTAAAACTGTCTAATCTACACATTCAATTCTACCTACTTGCATTAACTACTATAAATTCCTTCTACCTACTAAGGACGAGAGAAAATTGCTCAAGGTCCGTTTACATTATACAAGTGCGCTTCCACTTGATGGCTTCATTAATGGTCCAAGATATTTCAAAATTTGTGCTGGGCGCTTTTCCAGCTGTCCGTTGTCTCCGCGCTGGCTTGCTTTATGTTGGCGATGCTCCTGCATCAACAACATAGTTGCGGAGGGTGACAGAGCAAGGGAGCGGTTAAGGTGGGAGAGCATCTAAGAAAAAAACACAGAGGACGGCAATGAAAAAACGCTAAGAGGAGTCGAACATGAGAAAGAGAAGAGGGAGAAGGGATGAGTACACCAGGGCCAAAGCCCACTTATTACTCTAGGAATTGACAACCTTCACATCCATTAGAGATGAATTAACAGCCCCCCTAGGCCTGGTATGCCTGGTCTGGCTTGCAAAAGAGGCCCTTAACCTTGCCTGGTTGTTCAAGCGCACTACCATTACTATCTGTGGGGTGTGAGCCATGTGGTGGTTATGGGCTGTGGGTTGGCGATCGGGGTTAATAACTCCCCTAGCCTCTCCATTCTAGGTGTCCATTGATGTTGGCTAGGTGGCACCCCATCCAGGGGAATATGTATTATAATTTTATTAATATATCACATTATTAATATTTTAATCTATTTATGTATTTAGTATTAATATTAGTATTTATAAATTAATATTTAATATTAATATTAATTTTTTTATTTGTTTATTAATTATATATGCATTTAATGTATTTATTGATGTATTATTAATGTGTTACTTCATTATTGTATTAATACTTTAATAATGTATTATTTAACAATGTATTAATTAATTAATTAATTACATTATTAATGTTTCAATCAATTAATACTTTATATTATACACTAATGTAAATTAATACTTTAATTTATACATTCTTAATATATATTACATTATTGTAATTGTAACACCTTTGTTTCCCCCAGCTTGTAATTAATCATTACTCATAATCACCATACTATGGCATGGGAACAATGTAAATGTATTATTGTTTGCATTGAAAACAGCTGACTGTGGGGGCGAAGCCTTGAAAGTATTGGACATAATATCACTAGAGGAAAGAATGTGAAAACTATAAGAGAGCGTTCATTATATCGAATGACCCCATATTTCCCTTGTTGAGGATAACAAACCTCCTCTGGTTCCCAAGGAGGAATTAGTTAATGAAGAAAGGACCAGTCATTGAACCATCAACCACCCCCATGAATGGAAGCATGGTCTAGCTGCAGAAGGTCAGCACGAACTACCACAGGTTCCTGCAGACCCATATTGACCTGAGTTTCCTTCTAACAAAAGGGACAGGATAGGAAGGATAACCTTCTAAAGGAAGGATGTGCATGCAAGGCATGAAAATAATAAAAATGGAAGAGAAGAGAACACAGGGAGGTCTCTAGTGGAGAACGAGACCTGAGCAGAAGGTTGTGAGCTTGATGCTAAGGAAGCATCTGATAAACCTCATAGAAGTTGTGAAAGAGAAAGGACCTTTAAGAATTGGCATAAATTCCCTAGTGATATCATGGCTTGGCACGGGCATGGCCAGAGCGCTAAGAATAAATGCCTCTGAGCCTATGGTTGGGTGGAAAGGCGGACACCCACAGTAAGTTAGTTGGCTGAAACTTGTAATAGATAAGTGTTCTCATATCTTGTGTAATTGGACTGTAACTATAGATTAATGTTGGATATCCTATGAATGTTGTAGGGATGTTTGCTTGATGGCTAGATTATGTCTTTTTATATTTGCTTGATTTTATAGTTAAGGAAGTAAGGAAATATATGGTTCGTATATGTAAATGTTCAAGCCATGTAGTGGCTCAAGTTTAAGCAGATGAAATATGAGTTCGTCGACCTTGGACATAGTTTCCCCATATGCATGTCATTACTCCCAGTTGTTTGAGTCTCCTGGGAAAAATGGAGTCTATTAAGCTCAAGAGAAAGAGCGCAAAGCGCGCGTTGGTGCCTAATTCTTTCAGAACTGATGAAACTCAAGAAGGATAGCGATATTTAAGTCTCGAAAGGGAAGATCCTTTCATTTGGAAAGAAGAGCGAATGATATCCGTTTGGGAGGACCTAAGGTCTCTCACGACCTTTGGATTTGGAGAAGGAGCGTAAGTGTTAACTCCTTGACTCCTTCATTCTTCATGAGTTCGACGAAATTTGGTATTCGTCGTAAGGGAGACAGATTCTCCGAAGTTCCAAAGCCTAAATTTAATTTGGGCCGTAGATCTGAGGATGCCCTGGAACTATCCCACCGTCGGATCTACGATGTGGTCATCCCGACGTTGAGCGCTTCGAGAGGATAGGAGTGTTGTAACGTCAAAACCCCTCGAAGGATGGAGTCGTGAAGTAATGTGGATCATGGATCTAAGGATCCTTCGGGATCCCTCTCAGCCGTCGATATATAGGGGATGCGTGGCGCTAGATCCTTTAGTCTGGAGACTGAGAACTCCGAGGAATTTGAGGGGTGGTGTGTCGAGAAGATCTGAATCCTGAAGTATCAAGAATCGTTGAGTTGAGGATGCTTCGGGACTTTTTCCAACTATTAGATCTGGGCTGCGGTTAGCCTGATGCTGACCAACTATGGGAGAAAAGAAGAGTTTGCATTGCAAAACTCCCCAAGGTTGAAATCACGAAGTAATATTAGCCATGGATCTATGGATCCATGTGTCTGTATCTCGACCGTAAGATTTGAGGGATGTTAGAAGGTTGTCTGGCTGGTGTGACATGGAAAGACAACGTCACTAGGGTGACGTGGACCCACGATCGATGTGTCATGTGTCAACTTGATCTGTGATTTTCGTAGACCCTATATGCCTATTGGAATGTGACACATGTCATCCTTGGCCCTTCTACGTGTCAGCCCTTGGTACGTGCCTGCCTTGCCAAAGTGGTTGGTGAAGTGACCAAAACTCTGAGATTTCAGGACTTCGAGACTCTAAAGTGTCTGGGGTGTAGCGAACTCCTGGAGTCCGGGACTTCGGGACTCTAGAGGATTTGGAGTGTAGTGTAATAGAGGGACCAAAAATGCCTAAAGGTAGGAACCACATGGACAGCTTACGGGACTTTGGGAATTTAATACTTCGAAAGGTCTCATGTGTAGACAGTAAGGAGTCATTCAACGTCGAAGCATCGAAGCACCGAAGTGCCAAAGTTTCTGCTGGCCTGCGTGTTAGATGAAGATTGAGTCTAGTCGTGGGATCGGATAGTGGATGGACTTCCACCATGGATGAAGGAACCTGGAGACAATACGTGTGAGGTGGATTCACGTTTCCCTCAACCAATGAACACCCAAAGAACTTTGGAAAGCTATAACTTGTAACCCAAAGCTCGAATTTGAGCCTTGTAGCAGTCATTAGAATGCTACGGGTAAATAGAAGAGAATGAAGACCTTAGACAGAGGATTTGAGATGTTAAGGAGAGCGAAATTTTGACACCCCATCCCAAGGAAATTTACTCAGGGATTGTGTGTGTTACAGTAATACTTTACATTAATTCATTATATTAATCCATTTTTATTATTGTTAATTAAATTAATGTAATAATTAATTTATATATTAATTATGTATCAATATATTAATGGTGTCCCCAAGGTATGTCGATCATCAACTAGCAACAACCACTTTATAAAAGTGGTTCATATACGTCGATCGACGTCATTTTCCACCTTTCCAAACTAATGACACCCATCGACGTATATCAACCACTTTTATAAAGTGGTTGCTGCTAGTATTAAAAAATTTATTGTTGCAATATGGTATTTTATGTTTTAATTTGTTTCTCATTTTATGTAAATTAAAAAAGGAATGTATTCTTGTAACATTCCACATGCATTCCATATTTTGGTCTTAGGCAGTTTAAACCTTAATTTTATGCATCTTAGTAATTCATTGATTATTATCTATTTGGGATTACTTAGACTAATACAAACATTCCAAATTCCAAATGTGTATATCTCGACCTATTTATGTGTTGTATAATACTACTTTTACTATTATAAGTTCATGATAACGATAGTTATGTGATTTTTTTATACATGGAAATTAAAATGTGGAATTTCAGTACAAGGATACTAGTTCAAAATTATGTTTTGAATGTATAACAGATGGAAGGCATGGTGTAAGTAAACATACATTTATTAATTGAATGTCAATAAAAATATAGACTCTCATATGAAATTTGTGATGTATCTACATTGATGAGTTATTAGTGAGCTAACCTACATGTTGATGAGCTATGTAATAATCAAATGATTGTACTATTGAGGTAACCTGGATGTCATAAACATTAGGAATATAATGTGTACTATAATTTTTACTTATTATTTCAATTATTGTTACCATCTGTGGTAAATGTGGTTTAGATAGGATGCAAAACTTTCCTATAGTGATTGTTCAATGACATGAATCTAAAAACAATAGTTGCAAATCATGGCTCAATATAGGGTGTTCAATTTAATTTTATCAAGAAGGGTGGAAGTATTACCCATCGACTATCATGTTGATCCTATTTTTTTACGAGGGTTATTGGTATCTCCCACCATTTATCCTATGAAACCTAGAGTCATGGAAAGGATGTGTTAAACCGCACTTCCCTAAACATGTGATGGTGGCTATTGATTTCCTGCTACGATATCTTGGTCGAAATAGTTGACACTTCCTCTTACGGGTTTTATATTTGGTTAATTCAATGCAATTGATGATCCAACAGAGTCAAACAAAGGAAATGATAGCATGTGGAAGATGAAAGTAGGTTAGGGAGGAAAGATGATTCGAACTTAGTTGTGAACGTTGCTTAGACATTTGATGTGTCATTCTTGTTTCCTCACTTGGTAACTATTGTGTTCAGAACACTCATTTTGACTCACTTCTAATATTTTAAGTGTGATGATCAATGATTAATGAACTATTGTAACTTTGTGAGTTAAGATTACTAAATCATGCATTTACTTGATTTATTTTCCTACATGTTTTATTATGAATATACAAGAACTATGCATTATAGATAGTGCTTGTTTATCAGTAGTACAAGTGCAATCTATGTGTACGTTAGCTAAGCATACATACCTTACACATGTACAATAGTATAGTTACTTGATGTATTAATTACTAAAATAGGTTATTAACTATTTAAGTAATGATTTAATGATCATGTAAACTACATTTCATACATAATTATACAGTACCATTAAATACCCTTATTGACTTAGGTTATTGGTGGGTATGATAAATTAAATGGGTATGGTGGGTTGCCATAAAATTTGGGAAAAAATTTCAAAGTTGCATTCATAAGTTAGCATGAAAAGAAAAACTTTGCATTCTATTTTATTGTTCTTTTATGTAATTCATTTAGTTTATTTTATTTTATTTTAGTTAATTTTTTTCCAAAAAATCAAGGAGGGAAAGTTGATAGCTAATAATGGGGGTCGTTGAGGAGAATTGGGGAGTGTGTATGGAAAGTTGATAAATAGATAGTAGGAAGTGGTGTTGAGGGGAGGTTGAGAGGTTGGAACTTGTTGAGAGAATGGAGAATTCTTGGGAAAATATTTTCTTGTGACAATTTTCTTAGAGAATATTGTGCATTGTTGTTCTTGGAGTCTTGGACATGAGGACCAAGAAATTGAAAGGTTTCTTGAAGCTATGAATCTGTCTAGGCTTCTAATTGGCTAGGAGGATAATTTTTCTCCACTCTAGGCAAGTGGTGAAAAAAGGCTTTGGAGGCATATTCCTACTACTCACTGGACTACAGTACAATTGATCAAATTTGAATTGATAAGGAAGTATTTTCCTTAATATTATGTAATTTTTTTGTTTAAATGTTTAAATCTTGAAGTGATGCTACTAATTTCTTACTTAAACTCATCCTAAAAAAGATTAATAAATCTAGAAGATTTATGATTTCACAATTGTAAAAAAGCTATGATTATATTATTCTATTTAAAGAGTGATAAAATTGTGTTAAGACAAAACACTTAAAGCATATGTATTTATATGAGTAAATATTATTGCATATCATCTGATGGATACATTTGGTATCAAAGTTGAGATAGAACTTTAAGTTCGTGTGTATCATAAAGTAATAATACCTTATACATAAATGTAAATATGAAATGAAAAAAAACATAAACAAAATTGTGGACACCTTATTTCTAAAATTTAAATTTAATTTTTATTTTAAAGGAGGAATGAAAACAATGCCTATGAATTAATTACCAAAATTGAAACTAGAACTTTAAACTCAAAAGACATTCCAAAAATAAACTGAAAAGAGATTCCAAAAAAAATGAAACTAGAACTTTAAACTCAAAAGAGATTCCAAAAATAAACTGAAAAGAGATTCCAAAAATGTATAGAGACTATACAACCAACAACCATGATTAAAACTTGGTGGAAATTTCGCAAATTATAAATTTGCTTAGTAGGGAAGGAAAATAAAAAGCATGAAGAAAAGCTATCATATGGTAAAATGATTCAAAAAAGAACGATGATGCGCGTTGGTTCCTATAGATTCCAACGATTGGGTTGGTGGAAAACCTTTACATTCAAAAAAAAAAAAAAAAATTCCCTACAAATAAACAGCAAATCCAAAAATTGAATCCACGGTATAATTCTACGAGAGTTATCAAAACTTGAACAAAAACTTAAAAGATAAAGTTTTACCACCATGCATGAAAGAATTTGAAATTCGTAAAAAAAAGTGCAGTGGAATGAATAGAAATTTAGAAATATCGTTTGTACAACAAAAAAAATAAATTTCTTCTTACCTTCGAATCTATTATGAAAAACATGGGTAATACATGATCTGGATGCAATACAAAACAAAAAATAAAAATAAAAAAATCAACAACGAATATTCCATGTGTAGATTCTTTTGTTTTTCGGTGCTTAGACAAAAAAAAAAATATTCTACCTGTGATAAAAGATATTAGAGAATAATTAGAACTTTCAATAAAAAAAATATACTATGCAAAATTTCAAAACTATGCCAAAATAATGAGAAACAAAAATCTACTATGCCAAATTTCAGAACTATACCAAAATAATGAACAAGGGTTGTGATCCCTTTAAACTTTGCCATTACAAACAACTTGAACCAGCAAGTGGCTTCAATAAAACATGAAGAAAACCCAAAGTAAATACTTATGCTACCAACAAATTAAAATAGGAAACGATAGAAAAATCAAGAAACACATGTATATACTTATGCTACCAACGAATTAGAATAGGAAACCATAGAAAAATCAAAATAGATAATAAACCAAACCCACTAAATAGACATATATCAAATAAACAATTTGAACTATAAAAATAAATAAATAAAAAATCGAAACACACTAATTTTTAGATGAAGAGTCATAATGAAGCATGAAAGCTAACCCAACAATTGATTTCCAATATCCAATAATAAAGGTGGATTTTATTTTTGTCGACGTTTCAAATCCAAGTAAGGATTCAAAACATCAAGAAATGAACTCTATTGTGGTTAATCCGGAAGATACTAGCTTTAAAAACTCACACCATGTAAACCTAAAATGGTATCTTTTCTTTTATGGAAGGTGGTTCTTTATTGATAAAATAACTTTATATACCTAGTTAAAAGGGTAGCTTTCAAGGTTTGTTGAAGGTGCTTTTGAGGGTGGTTTTGAAGCATTGTCGTTGGTTGTAAATAGTCCATGAAGGTAGAGTTTAATACCCTGGTTTTGAGTTCACAAATTAATAATATATTTTGTTTATTTAATAAAAGGTCAAAGTTCTTAAACAATTAAAAGAGGATTGAGTGTCTAGGAAATGTAATATTTTGAGCATTGTAAATAATAAAATATTACATCAATGGCTCCAAGATTGATAAGGACAAAGTTATAAGGGGATATGATTTCACGAGAGAGGGGGCTCGAGGGGCTAAGTCTTTTTATTATATTTTATTTACCCATCTTGTTTTTAATGGAGAAAAGAGGTTACATGAGCTTCCTGACGGGAAGGCCATGTGGTTCTAGATTTCATGTAATTATATAAACACCTCCTATGGATTGTTTTGTAATTATATAAACACCTCTTGTGGACTATTTGGGGTTCTTCTCCATTCACTTTTCACTCTTTCATTCACTTTTCTCATTCATTATTCCTCATTTATTCTTGATCTTGACTAGGAAGAGAAAAATAGAATGGTGGGAAGGGAGTCATTGTTTGTTGGATGTAGTAATTACTGGTGTATTTCAGCTATGAATTGGTGTCTTCATGCTTGAGATGCATTGTCATGTGCTAAAAAAATTTCATAGTTGTGAATCTTGAGAGTACCAGCATGGAGATTCCTGACCATATGCACTAGATCCCTAGAAATAAATGGATAGCATAAGGGGTTGTGTGGCAGTGAAGGGGGTTCATTGTCTTTAGGTGGTTCAAGCTAGAGAGAAGAGAGTTGGTGTACTTTGGATTGTTGTGTATTGAGAAACTTGTGAGAGCTTGAGTGTTGGCTGGTTTAGGAAACTGAGTGTCGCTCTAGAACCCGTCCTTGTGGATTCATAGCCTAGCTCAGGGGTGACCTGATATTGAGATTTGGAACAACAACATCTAAGGTTGGGCGGAATGTGAGAGGGGAAGTGAGAATAGAGTCATCCACTCTCTTCCTCTACCTACTAGTCTTTAAAATAAGTAATACAATAACATAGAAAAATATGATGAAGTTTCTTCCATTTCTAGCTTCAATTGACACTTCTTGAAATACCCAGTTTACATCTCCATAATAAAGAAAAATGAAATAACTTACCAGCCATGGAAAGCGTAGACCAAATCTGAGGCAAGCCCATAGAGGAACCACACCCCATGGGCCAACAATAACATTTTATTACAACATAATTAATACACACATACACGTATGCCATCGTCCTAAACCACCGGGAGATCCATATGACTGAGAATTGCCAAGCCTAAGTTTCAAATGTCAAACCAAGCCCATGGAGGAGGTAAGCCATATGAGTGAGATAAAAAAAATTAAATAACTAAGAATAGGGATCGCACCCATGTTTATCTCTAAATTCCATCACGTAATAATCTAATAATCACAAAAGTGCAAGGGCAAAGCAAAATCAAGCCTAAAACTCAAGCCATGTCCTTGGCCAAGCCCACACACATATCTCACCATATGAGCAAACCACAACAGTGGCTCAATCCAACTATGGTTGTCAAGTCCAAGTGCCAAACCCAGCCCACCGAGGAGCCATGCCAAAGCATGAAGGTTGGAGTGTTAGTTGTTGACCAACCTATCACCCCTCCATTAAGTCTTGCACACAAATTTTATATTTGTTGGAAGTGATTCCCACTTCTCACATTGTTTTCCTTACTCGTTAGGTGGTATCATCCATCGTATGGCCACCCCAGAGAATGAATTATTGTTCATCCCTCAAATAGTTGAGGGAAATAAAGTCATGTCCCTCAAAAAGTTTAAATGGTTGTGTGAAGAGAATACAACCCTTGTATAGGTTTGAAGGAGACAACAATGAGTCAATACACCTAATTTCGAGTATGTAGCCACTCCAATAAAATTCAAGATAGCACCTTAGAGTCACAACATGTAAACACTCAACCATGGCCATAGAGGGAGTGGGTGAGGCCACGTGAGGAAAAGAGAAACATGAATGAACATTAGGACTAGCATAGTCGTTAACTCCAGGTTGGTTAAAGTTGAAAGGAATGGGATGGTAATTTGTAATTAAAAAAAAATAATAATTGACACAATAAAAATGTGAGTAAATAATTGAGTTAATGTAGTAATGATTAACTACCATGTTTTGACATGCGAGGAAGATAATCTATAAGGAGGAGCCTCGGATGGGGCCCTATGAGACGCTCCTTCTGCAGATGTAACCAAACTTTGTCGCCAACCTGAAACTGGTGTGGTACCCTATGTTGATCATGGCATTGTGTTGGCACAAGGACAGACCCAGGGTTCAACGCTACAACAATGCACCAACAAAACTCTAACTATCAGTCCTTCGACAACACCTGCAAAGCATATGAGGTCTCACTCAAGTTAGAGGTAGGGGTGGTTGCAGGACTCCAGTTTCTGCAACCTTAGATGGGACACATATCTATGATTCTAACACTTAATAGAGAACTCAACAGTTAACATTCATCAATATCCAGTTCTTAGTTACAGCGCAGTTAAACCCTAATTATAGAGCATCGTAGTATCCAACCAGATCTGGTATCTAACAACTCTTAGCATGACGAAATGGATCAGGTCTTAACAGATTCATCACGAATCATGTATATATGAGTCAGATCTAACATCCATGTTATTAGGCACTAAGCATCAACAATTCATTCATATATATTAAAGCACTAATCAGATTAACATATAAGCACATCAATACATTGCACAAAGAAGAGAAACACAAAATATACATGGTTCACATCCACCCTGGGGCTACGCCCACCAACTCTTTGTCTTCTTTATTGGCTTACTCAATAGGTTACATGCATAGAGTCTCAAAAACCCTACTCCGCATAGGACAGGAGATCTATGCAGCTCGCTAGATCCTCCTTCCCTGAGTATATATAAGCACACAACCTTCTACAGCCTCTTATTGCACTTAGCTCTTCTAGTTTCATACAGTATGCACCAAAGCACTTACAATCTTGATCACACAAATCCAACTCTAGCACTTAGCACATTGGCCTAACATCACATAGATATATATGCCCTCTCCTTACATTGCCTACACATCTATTTATACTTTACAAAATAGGCCTAAACATGGGTGAACCCATGGGTTGACATCCCATACCCATTACATAATCCTAAATCCAAAAAAGGAGCCGAGATCCTATGATCTCTACTTCTTCTTGCGCTCCTCCTTTGACAGGTTTTGGAAGTTCCAAAATAGGTCAAACTTGACCAAGGATCTCCCAAAACTTGGTCAAGGGCCAACAAGCTCCCAACACTCACCTGTGACTCATCCCGAGTCACTCTGGTCTAGGTAGTTTTGCTTCAAAAGCCTCGAGCATGGCTCGAGATCTTTCGACTTTTTGTTGTTCCACAACCTCCTATTCAATGAATTCTTGGATGACTGCATCATTGATAGGTCCCTCCAAGCATTGTTCAGTTGCAGTGACAACCTACTCGAGTTCTGCTCCTTGGCCTTCGACCTCTGTGAACAATTGGTAAGACTTATCTTATACAGGTTGGACCCTCTGAGTTACTTCCATAACTCTTCTTTGGATAGTGTGGATCTATTTTTGGGTGGTGTGTTGCTCTTGGGATTGCTTCATTCTTTCCACAACTGATAGGGGCTTCAACTGCACCTTTATTATCTCTACTTGTTTCTTTTCTTCCTGGAGGTGTGGCTCTAGTGCCTGCAATTATGGGTTCTCAGTGAGTTGCTCATACGTCTAGGCACTACGATTACTCAGCTACTTGCATTCCATGGGAAGGGCCTTTATCCTTTCAACTACACTCTGAGAGGTTGCTTCTCTTTGATCCCTTACATCCTGTGGAGTCTTGGGCACTATTCGGAGCTCTAAGTCTGTTATGCATTGCTCTAGTTGTTGGATAACTTCTGCGAGTTTCTCTACTTGCTGCGTGACTTAGTCCTCTACCTTTATTTCTAATACTGTCACAGAGTGAAGTGCTCTGCTAACCGCTTCTTTCACTTCGAGCTGCTCCATGAGCAACTGTTCTTTTCTTTGCTGCATCTTTTATTTTTCTTCATCAAACTTCACTTGGAGATCAATCTTTTCCTGTTCTGCAGCGTTGCGTTGTTCTACGAGTATGCCTTGCAATTGCTTCAAGGCCTGGGTGGCTTGTTTTGTTTCTTCTTGTGGTTTTTGAAGGCAAGCTTCAACTATATCAACTAGTCAGTGCAGTTGGGTTGGCTCATCTCCCAACACTAGTTCTCCTGATGGCAGGGGCGCAGTGGAGACTGCACGGCTGGAATGAAGAGCATGTTGTACCCCTCGAAGTTTGACTCCAATTCTATCATACATTTCTTCCTGCTTGGATTCTTTTTTCTATGATATTTCCATTGAAGCGTCGTTCAGGGCTACTATGATGAAGTCAAAATCATCGGAGGTGAGGAAAATCTGTATCTCGGTCATGGTGGCTTTTGATTTCTTCCAGGAAGAAGGTTTCAGGGGGGAAACCTTCCTTTTATTCAAGGGGTCAACCTCGTCTCTGGGTGGTGTTAATTCACCTATCTTCTTTTCAGCTTCTACTTCGTCATCACGCCCTCGGTCAGGTGACACTGAAGCAGTCTTTCCTGAGGTGTTGCTTAAATTTTAGACCTCCTCAGTCTTCTTGGGTGTATTATGTTCTTTATGAGTGTCCTCTATGCTGTCAAGATCAGATATCTCTACAAGGTTGGCAAGGATAAGGGGGTCAGCGGACCATTCCTTAGTGATCTCCTCAAGGTATTCTTCTGTAAGTTTATAATATGACTGGAGTTTCTCTTTAAGTTCATATGCTCATGTTGTAATGTAGATGAAGTTTCAATCTGCGTTGAACTTCATCAGGGGTCAGAACCTTTGTAAGGTGTTTGGAGTCATGCGAGGCTTAGCCTCGATGGCTATCTTTAGCTGGAGGTAATATGTATGAAACATATCATTCGACTACTAATGTTTGTTCATATCACTTGAATACCAAAGTCTAGCGAACTTCCCAGCAAGCGATTTGAACAGCTCTATGTCTGGGAAGGTCGCACCTTCTGGCATCTCCCAGGAAACAAATGTAATGAGGATTAGGAACCAGTTGAAATGAAATTCATAACCCTGATATTGTGCTTCTCGACAATCTAGTTCCAATTGGTTAACTAGGTACTTCACCTAGTTCATCTGTAGGCCTTCCGTGCACTTCCCTGCGAGGTCAATGACCAAGTCGGTGACTTGCATAGGTCGGTTCTTCCTTACTAATTTTCCAACTATCAGTTGACATGCTAGGTGCACTACGCCACTCTGGATGGAATCTACCTTGTGTTGGAAATATGGCTACAACAGAGATGACGCAGATGATCAAGGTTGTCATTGATGGCAATCGATT
>ML798818.1:181086-191575 GCA_009831015.1 Picea engelmannii
TTCTTATTTTCGCTTAGTTTTTATAAATAATTTTTTATTTTATTTTTTTTATTTTAAAGGTTTTTTTTTTTTAATATAAATTTGCTTTTGTTTTTTATTTTATTTTTCTTTTTTTAAGTTTTTAATTTATCAAAAGAAATTTTAATTATATTTGTTTTCTAAATATTCAAAAATATTGTTATTTTAGTACAATTATTTTCTATGTATTGAAGTAACTATAAACAATATGCTAAAAATGATATTTTTTTACTACAATTTAAAAGTATGGAACAATAAATCAATTAAGGAGACAATTACATGAAAAAACATAATTTCAAAAAAGTAAATGGAAAAAAAATATTTATAAGATTGAAAGGAGCATGGAAAAATTACTAAAAACATTGTTGAATAAAAAATAAAAATAAAAAATTTGCCCCGGATGGGGTGACACGCAGCACCGTGGCGGTGACACCAGGATCAACACTAAGTTCTGGTTTAATTGCTGATGGCCGCCACCCACACATTAGCATTTACGATGGTGGACGGCCATAGCAGAGGCCATGCGACAGAGGGACTCCTCCCTCGCGCGACCATTAACACCCCCTGCGCACTCGGATTGATAGAGGATATGGGAGGACGGAGGACTCTGGGGTCTGGTTATGTGTTTTCTTATGAGCCCGAGCAGAGAGGGAATGCTCCTGTTGCGGCTATGCTCTTCGCCTGGTTGCTTGCCACCTTTTCTTTGTACTCTGTTAAGAATTTCCAGGGCTGGTGGTCTCTTTGTGTGCCACGACCGAGTCGGTTTGCCTACGCTCTGCACCTGCAACCGCTCTCGTCCTAGACTTTTAGCTTATCTTTGCAATCGATTGGCATTTGCTTGGGTACAATGGCTAGAAAGCGAGGAAGGCCTTGCCGGGGTTCAGCATGGGACGCCCATAGAGCGTAGAGGCGACGGAAGGAGCAACTTGAACGTGCTCTGGCTTTGGCGTCTTCCATTCTTAGGAAGAAGGCTCAAGCTGAGAGGAGGGCGTTGCTCGACACTATTGCAAAACCGGGAGTTGGTTGTAGCAGGGCAGACATGACTTTCACGCAGAGTGACAAGAAGAAGGCCGAGACCGAGGTTTTGTTTCCAATTTGCATCGTGGAGGAGGACCTGTCAATTGGGGACCTGCCGTGCGTTGAGAAGCCCCGCGCCATGGAGACGTCTAGCAGGGAGGGTACCGTATGCATCTCGGCTAGGGAAGACGACTTCCCCGGCTGCATTGTCGAAGAAATCCCCTTGCCGAGCGACTTGCAAGCAATAGGTGCCAAGAAGACTGTGAATGCAGAGACTGAAGCGATGCAGAGGGAGCTCGCGGTTGGCATTAGTGAGGCATTGAAACTAAAGATTGCTCCCCCTAGTGGCTTGGGTGGTGGAACACATGGTTCTCTCCTCAGCGACGAGCACCTGGCCTTGGTGTTCGAGCTCCGAGGCCACATGTCGGACCTGGAACATAGGGCCCTCCTCATGGGCCAGTGCATGGACCTGCTCCTCGATGCGTTCTCCGGAGCTCCAGCTCAGCGGAAGTGCCCCCTGTGCGCGCAGGATTTTGCCATTCCGGCGGGGACCACTTGGCAGACTGGAGGAAGTGACACGTCACCGGGTGCCTAGGTTCTTATGATTTCCTGGTTTTTAGTTTTATTATGTAACTGTTTTAGGTTCATCTGGACCACAAGCATCTGTCCTGGTTTCCTCCGGGTAGGACAGATGCTTCTTTTCTTTATGTATTATCGTATAACTGCTATTTGCCTCCTACTTATGCTGGTTTCCGGATACCGGCAACATTTTTGGTCACTGTAGCCATGACTCTGTATATTTTGTCAAAGTTTTGTGCTAATCTAATATAGCAGGTACTACTCCTTTTTATTTAATAAATAAATAAATAAATAATTTGAAAATACATGAAAAACAAGCATTTAAAAAAATAATGTGGAAACATTATGGATCGAAAAATTTAAAATATCGAAAAACCATCTAAAAAGGGAGGGGGATGCTACCGGTAGCACTATTTTTAAAAACAGGGTAAAATACTTGACCCCCCAAAAAACGAGAACTCTATAGAGTTCTCATTAAGTTGGTAACTATGTTATTGCACAAAGCATAGCAACATAGCATATACGTGGTTCACCCCCACCCTGGGGCTACGTCCACCAATTCTTTGTCTTCTTTATTGGTTTCTTCAATAGGTTACATGCATAGAGCCTAAAAAACCCTACTCCGCATATGACAGGATATCTGCGCAGCTCACTAGATCCTCCTTCCCTAACTATATTTAAGCACACAACCTTCTACAGTCTCTTACAATGACTTGCACTTAGTTCTTCTAGTTTCATGCAATATGCACCAAAGCACTTACAATCTTGATCACACAGATCCAACTCTAGCACTTAGCACATTGGTCTAACATCACATAGATATATATGCCCTCTCCTTACATTGCATAGACATCTATTTATACTTTACGAAATATGCCTAAACATGGGTAAACCCATGGGTCGACATCCCATACCCATTACATAATCCCAAATCCCAAAAAGGAGCCGAGATCCCGCGATCTCTTCTTCGTCTTGTGTTCTGCCTTCGACAGGCTGTCGAAGCTCCAAAATAGGTCAAACTTGACCAAGGATCTCCCAAAACTTGATCAAGGGCCAACACGTTGCTTGTACTTATCATTGGATTTCTACAAAATCTCCTAGACCTGTTGGCAGATGTGTTGAATCCGCTCAATGAATCTAGTGATTTTGTTGATCACGGAATAATCATGGGAAGAGTTTGTCTATGTGGTTGCAAGAGGAAGTGCAACATCAATGGGTCCCAAGGGTTGGAATCCCAGCCCCACCTGAAATGGGCTATGGTCGGTTGAGCTATGGAGAACCCTCTTCTAATTGTGTTGATCATAGGGGAGACTCTCATCCCATGTACGTGGACTCTTAGAGTTGTACATGCTCAGGATGTGCACAATCATTCAATTGACGACCTCTGTTTGACTGTCTGTTTGGGGGTGGAAAGCAGTGGATTTTGTGAGCTTGGTGTTTAACAGTGACCAGAGACTCGACCAAAATGTGTTGAGGAACATGTTGTCTCGGTCGAAGATGATGGTTTGTGGTATCCCAAAGTGGACCCACACTCATTAGAAGAAGATCTTGGCAGTATCTTCCACTCTGATAATCTTCTTGTAGGTTGTGAGGATGGCCATCTTCGAAAACTGATCAATGACCAAAAATATGCAGTCATTTCCTTGGTTGGTGGATGGAAGGCCAAACATATAATCCATTGATATGGATTTCCAAGGCTTCTTCGGAGTAGGAAGAGGGGTGTATAATTCTTGCTTCTTGATGGATGGCTTGGTAATGGCACAGGAAGTGCAAGATCTGATATACTTGATGACTAACTGTTGAAGTTTTGGCCAATAAAAATGTTTCTAAAGAATTACCACAGTTTTCTCCACACCACAATTTCTTGCCATCCGACTGTAGTGGGCTTCCCAAATCATATTTGCATGCTCACTTGGAGGAACACCGAGATGGCTTAGGTGCCATAATAGTCCATCCTGAATGTCAAAATCAGTGAAAGACACATATGTACCCAAGAGCTGATAGGTGGTAGCGAAGTCTGGATATTCCTGATAAAGTTGGGGCCACTCAGATGCTTCATGTCCACAAGAATGGAGCAGAGTGGTAGTGCAGACATAGGAGGTCGACTGAGGTAGTCAAAAACATGATTTGAGATACCTATATTATACTTGATGTTGAGATCGAATTGTTGTAGGTAGGTGGACCACTTTTGATGATCCAAAAAGATCTTTTAACGACAATGGTTAGGTTTTAAAGCATGAATTAATTAACCATTTCAGAATTGAATGAAAAAGGAAGAATTAAAGATGAAATATGAAATCCATAAAGAAATATACAGATCTATAAATAAGCATGAAGAAACAACAAATCATAACACCAAGCTTGATAATAGAGTTCGACAAGGTTGCCTACATCTCCGAGCCTTTTGTCTCAGTGGGAGAGGCTTTCTTATTGATTTATTCAAATGCTCAAAATGTACATAAAAATTGCATCAAATGGATTTCATACTGGTCTCATTGTGTTATTCTCAACCTCAAAAATCCAATGCAACTAACGGCACTGAAAAAGACCGAGTGTATCTCCCGGAAATGGCCTCCAAAGTTTGTTTGGCTAACTCGCTTTTCCTGCATAAAGTAAACTGTTCTACTATGCTTTACATAAATTCGAGTTGTGGTACAGTGGTATACCTATTGGTTAAATAATATGAAGTTGTGGGATCAAATCTCAACAACCCACGATTCCTTGGCATCAAATATGCATCTCAATCCATAAAAATATGACATATACCATTTAACAAGGGATATAATAAAACTATTTTACATAGTTTTCGACCCACCTAGGAAAACGTGGCATAAAACTTAGATTCAACCCCGCGTAATTGATAATTCACTCACCTTTTCACATGGATTAAAATATTGGTTTAATAGTTCCAACACAAAATTGATTTAGGGAATATATTATGCCATAAAGTATGGCATGAATCATGGTATAATATTTGAAATGGCCACATGTTATATGGTTATAACAACCTTGTTATAACATACTCCAAACATTTTCATTGCCCCCTTTTTTTTTCTTTTCCATATGATAAAAACCATTATAATAAATAATTGCATACCACCCTTCATTAATAAGTAATGAAATTTCATAATGGTTAGCGGAATTGATTGAAGTTGCCAGTGCTTGAAGAGGTTAGGTCTTGAGTTCGAATCTCATGGAGGATACTTATAACCAATTTTTGATCCGGCCTCATTTGGCCTAATCTAGGGTGCCACATGGAAACATTGGATTGGGCCACATGGCACTATCTGATTGGACTGTACAACCAAGTCACCAGTTTTGACCTGGTCCCATTTGGCCTAATCCAGGGTGCCATGTGGCACTATTGGATTGGGCTATGTGGTATTGTCAGATTGAACTGTACAACCAGGTCACCAATATAGTCACTTGACAACACATCAGTCCAGTCACTAGCCCCTGCCACATGTCATCTTTTTCCACTACCACGTGTCATCTCTAGGAGGAGCCATGTGTCCTTTGACCAGTTGACGTTTTTACCTGTTTGACCCAAACTTCAGATTGCGATAACTTTTGCATACAGACTCCGTTTTTTTATCCATTTGTGCCACCAGAAATCTTGTGGTGAGCACTTCGTGATCATGTTGTTTTCTTGAGCATTAAAAAGCTTTGATTTTTATGCCTTCCTTGATCCATTTTGGATCATCTGATGACAGCCATTCTACAATTTCCCCTATGTCTATATGAACTGTAGAGGCTTGTGATTAGTGTGTATGATTGTTTCATTTCCTAGAATATATTGTTTCCATTGATGGTAGGCTTGTACAATGGAATACATTTCATTGTCATAGGTGGGGTATTCTGAGAGTGTCTCACTATGGTATGCCACCGGATGACCATGTTGAGTGAGAAATGTGGCCACGCCATAGTTAAATGCATCAGTATCAATATCGAATGGTTGTTGCAGATCAGGAAAGGAGAAAACTGGATTTGAGCAAAATTGATGCTTCATATCATCGAATTCTCATTGCTTTTCCTTCCCACACATGAACTTGACCCTACCACCGCCCTTGGTCACTTGGCTGAGGGCCCAGGAAATATGGGAGAATCCCAACACAAACCGTCGGTAGAAGTTGGCTAGTCATAAGAATATCCAAAGCTCGGTCAATGTGGTTGGGGTTGGCCAGTCATAGATGACTTGGATCTTAGTTGGATCAACATGAACCCCATGCTCATCAACAATGTATCCCAAGTATTGGGCCTTGTTCATGCCAGAAAAACATTTTTCCAAGTTGGCATATAGCTTGTGTTGCCGCAAAGTGCCCAAAACCTGTTGAATATGCCGCATGTGCTCCTCCCACGTTCTTTTGAAGATGAGGATGTCATCCAAATATACCCCCATAAAGGAGTTGGTGAAGGGTCTCAATACATAATCCAACAACCTCATGAAAGTGGTTGGTGCATTTGTTAATCCAAAGGGCATGATTATCCATTCGAAGAGACATTCTTTAGATTTGAAGGTTGTCTTACATACATTAGTTCGTTCAATGGGAACCTGGTGGTAGCCGGACTTTAGGTCAATCTTGTTGAAGAACTTTTTCCCCTTGAATTTGGCAATAAGGTCATCAATACTAGGAATGGGGTACTGGTTCCTAACTGTGATTTTGTTTAAGGCTCTGTAATCAATGAAGAGTGGCCAAGTCCTGTCCTTCTTCTGTACCAGTACAATCGGGCTTTCACAAGGGGAGGAGTTGGGTATGATCTGCCCCTTTTAAAGAAGCTCTTGGATATGACGCCTGATTTCGTCATTTTCGATCAGCGTGTGATGATAGACTGGTCCATTAGGTAGAGTTGTGTAGAGGGCCAGATGAATTGGATGCTTGACTTGGAAATGTGTCCGTACCCCTGTAGGTGAGGAGAAGATGTCTCTGTATTCTTCCACGATCCCATCCACTTGATTTTATTGTAAAGAGAGGCCCTCTATAGAGGCCACAGATGTGGCAACAACCTTTTTCTTACTGTGAGCATGGATCACAAAGAAGACAAACTTCCCGGTCTGTGAAATGACCTTACTACATTGCTTAGAAGAGATTAAAGAAATATAAATAGACATTGCTACCTCTAGTGTCATGTATAATTGTCTACCCAAATTAATAATAACATTGTGAGGTCTAAACTCATACACACCATGATGCTTCCACAAATATGGTTGTCCAAAAAGAACATCACAAAATTCAAGGGGAGAAATATCACACAGCACCTCATCTTTGAAAGGCTTGATGCCATAGGGCAGACGACATTGTTGGCTGACACAGATCTTCCTTGGTGAAGCTAGTCGATGGTGTAGGGTTGCGGGTACGGTGTTGTTGGCAGGTCCAACCGCTTGATGACCTCTGCTGAAATCAGGTTCTTCTGACTATCGCTAGTGACAATGAAATAAAGAGGATCCCCCTTTACCCACATCTACGAGTGAAAGAGGCATTCCCCTTCCTCTGGTTCTTTTGGTTCACTTGGCTAGACTTTGGTAGTAGAGACAATGGCACTGGGTTCAACATCAATAATCCACTTCCCTCCTTCAGGATTTCATTTAGAATCAGAATCAACCTCTGACTTGGAAGCCTTCAGTTCGGCCATGAGTGACTTCTTGGAGCGACATTACTGGGTGTTGTGCCAAGGGATTTTATGGTACTCACACCATTTTCTCATGTCCTTCTTCGTCTTCTCATTGCCCTCATTGTGTTGCATCTTGGGCTAGTTGTCTTGAGGGAGGCCATCTAAACTTGGTCCCTTGTTGTGTGGGTTGGGGCCTCCTTTTCCCTGCTTCGGCTGTGAGGGGTTTGTAGATCCAAACTCTCAAATTTTCTACTTGAATTTCTGCTCGATCTTGACAGTGTATCTAGAAGCCATGCCCAATGAGGTGATGTCCAGAAACTCCATTTTTGAATGTATCTTTGCAAACAACTGCGGTATTTGAGCACCAGATGGTGCTCAGAGTCTTTGATACCCAATTTGGCTCACAAGGTATGGAAAATATTGGTGAAATCTGGTACTGTCTAGTACCTCGTAGCTTCCAACATGGTAATGATGTTATTTAATGGCATCCCAGAAGGAATCCCATGTAGGGGCCACCATAAACATTGCAGATTCCTCTATGACCATTTTCTCAGAGTAAGTATCCCACCAATCTTTAACATGGGGAATGGCCTTGAGGAGTGCAAAAGTAATATTTTCCCTATCGTAAAAATTATGGACCGAAAAATACCCTTCAAGCAGATTCAACCATTTATCTATAACATCTGCATCTATCAGTCCTTCAAATAATGGAATATCAAAATTTACCTGTACCTTGAAGGGGGTTTCATGGCCACTTGATGAAGATGCTTCTGCTGTGGGAAACTGTCGAAGGATCTGCATGAAGTTGTCCATCATTTCATTCCTTTGTCACGTGAGGGCTTTTTCAAGCAACATTTTAATAGGATATCCTACTCCATCTTTCTATTTGTCCCCCATGGGTTTTTTTCTGGCTCGGCGTAGCCAATCTTGCAATGGATCGATTGGTTCGAGTCCCAACTTCTTGTACCCAGATGTTGTTGGGGACATGCATGAAGAAAAACAAATGAAGAGAAGACTGCTACGATACCACTGATTCGGATTTAGGAGCGGAATGAACAGATTAACGTACTGAATACAATAAACACAAAGATATGAAGAATAACAAAGAGATCCAGTGAACAATATCTTCTATTGAATAATGAAATAGGTTGAAACTGTAAAACTAAAGAACTAAAACACTTGGTTGAATGATGGTAGCTATCTCTGAGAAGAGATGTTGTTGCTACGCACATCCGTCTGAACAGGATGAATTACAATGAGGCTCTAGATGCCTTTTTTATACTACTCGTGAATGCTAAAACCCTAGACATCCAAAAACCTAACCCTAAGAGGTGAAACGTCAAAATTCATGTGGGCCCCTATGGGTAAGTTGGTACCTCAACTTCTCGGGGTTGTAACTTTTTCATACAACCTCCATTTTAGGAGCGTGATAGCCTGTTGGAAAGGTCTTTTAGAGACCTACACATTCTACCATCAAACTCTAACTTTGTCTACAATTTTACTATGGCAAGCCAAAAAAACAATGTTTAGGCCTCCAAAATGGCCCTAGAAGTACAACAAGATGTGTTGACATAAAAACATACAAAATAAGTCAGTTGGATTAGGTGAGAGGCCACCAATATCCACCTAAAAGATGTGTAGGGATTTAGACAACCCCAGAAGTGTAGAACCCACAATCACAAAGAAGTGAAGAAGAACGTGTTGAACTAAAAACGAACAAGAAGATCCAGTTGAAGTAGGTTGGTGGCCACCAATAGCCAACTGGATTAATCTCATAGATTTCAAAATTCTTATAAATTTCATATATATCTTGTGAACATGTATTTATTGTAATATTATCTAATGATAAATAATGGAGTAAATAACAATTAAATAGAATTGGATACTAAAAAAAGTTGTGGTATATATATATATATATATATATATATATATATATATATATATATATATATATATATATAGTCATTATTATATAATGGTTAAATTGATATTGAACAATTTTATAGCAGGATGTACACTTATTATACAATGAAAAAAAATAAAAGAAAATGTGATAAACAAAGTAGCTTTTTCTTTCAAAATTATGAGAAACAAATGTGAAAATCCTATTACAACAATAAGAAGCATCAAAATAATGTTTTGAATATCTATTTTAATTAATCATGAAGACATTGATAGAAAAAACGTGTCTCTATTGGGAAGAAACCTTCTTTGAGGTAAGGGAGTATTTACTAATACCCCAGTATCATGTTTCAAGCATATTAAAATATTAAGCAATAGTGAAACATGTTATTAAAATAAATCAAATAACTTAATGAAATGTGTTATATATATATATATATATATATATATATATATATATATATATATATAAAGTTGTGGTATGTGGCATTATGTAGTTATGCCTATATTTTGTTTAGATAACTTATTATGGAAATAATGTGGCATAAGAGTATAAGTCCATTACAACACAAGAGCGATGAGTGGGGATTGGAACCATGGTGAAACTCATAAATAAACCCACATAAACCCAATTAATTCCCTTAAACACAAACCAATATGAAAAAATTGACATTCAACCCATGTCATTATAAGAGTGGGTCCCGTCATGGGTTTTAATGCATTCAAAGAATTGCAAAACATGCATAACATTGTGAGAAAGACAAGGACTTTAAGCATATAATTATTTAACCCTTACAAGCTACAATGTAGAATTGAGTTCTTAGAGTGTGGAATAGAGAAATCAAAGTGCACATTATAATTAAACTTGTTTTAATGATGGAAGTCCAACATGACATGTTTTAAGGTTAGGGGTGATGTAGTGAAACACATCATGTAACCTAGAAAATAATTTATTGACATGGGAAACATTGTGTGACGTATAACTTAGTATTCATCCTCTACTTAGTAAGTAAGTGGGAGGCTCTAAGTAAACCTGATTTCGAGTGAAAACATAGTCATAACAATGGGTTGTATGGTAATTCTAGAGAGGATCTAACCCCATCAATGCTAAGAATGAAGGATACATCATCATTACAAGAAATAAGTTGAGAACTTACAAGTTAGCAATGTTAGAAAAATAGGACCGCGGAGAAATAAAATAAAACAAATGCAGAAACAAAACACAGAAGACACACAATGCAAGAGAGACACAGATTTACGTGGTTCACCCAGTGTGGGCTACGTCCACCTGAGAAATTGCCAGGTCCTTCCTTTATTATTATCCAGCAAATGAAGGGATACAACCTACAGCAAAACCCGCTAT
>ML798818.1:209440-222293 GCA_009831015.1 Picea engelmannii
AGTAGATTAATATGTCATCAATAAAAACTAGTACAAATTTATCTAAAAATTTACTAAGTACATTGTTCATTAAGCACATGAAAGTGGCAGGGGCATTGGTTAACCCAAATGGCACTACCACAAACTCATAGTGACCATACCGTATCTGGAAAGCGGTTTTATGGATGTCTTCACCCTTGATTCAGACTTGATGGTATCCCGACCTCAAGTCAATCTTTGAGAAAATAGATGCACCTCCCAACTGATCGAATAGATCATCGATCCTGGGCAAGGGGTACTTGTTATTTATGGTTACCTTATTGAGTTGTCTATAATCTATACACAGTCTAAGGGTGCCATCCTTCTTTTTCAAAAACAGGACTGGTGCTCCCCATGGGGACACGCTGGGTCGAATATAACCCTTATCGATCATTTCTTTCAATTGCAATTTGAGTTCCACTAACTCAGGTGTGCTCATCCGATAGGGTGTCCTAGACACCGGCACCGCTCCTGGTGCGAGATCTATCAAGAAGTCAATGTCTCTTCTTGGAGGTAGACCTGGCACCTCTTTCGGAAACACATCTCTGTATTCTCTCAGGATAGGGTGATCATCAGAGCTTGGTTTATCACCTTTGATTGTTTTCAACACCTGTATTGCATATAGGGGACACCCTTTTCAGCAATACCTTCTCATTTGTAGGGCTGATATTTGCCTCACTGAGACAAGTTTCCGGATCCCTTGAAGGGTTATCCTTTTTCCTTCTTTGCTAACACATCCTAAGGTTTTATGGTAAAATTCCAGTCTGGATTTATAGGCGGCTAGTCAGTCCATACCAATCAACAGATCGTATGATCCCAGGGGTAATACGTTAAGGTTTGCTTGGGTGGGGAAGTCACCTAACAATAATTGGCAGGCTGGTATGACCTCTACTACCCTTCTTTTGGTGCCAGTGGCTAACTGTACCAACCATGGCTTGGCTTGTTTTCGTGGCTGTAACTTACACCTTTCAACAGCTCTAGGGGCTATATAACTCAAATTTGAACCAGGGTCAATCAAAACAGACACTAGATGGTTGAAAATAATACCTTCTATTTCCACCACTGAAGCTTGGTGGTTAGCTTGGTTATTATCCAAGGCTGCATAAATCTACGACACACTCCTTGCCACATCATTAACTGTGGTAGCTTCCTGAATGTTGTAAAATTTCTAACTGTTCTGTTGTCGGTGTGGATAGTCTCTCAGAAGATTCTCTTCTCCACAACCCCAACATTTCAAAGGTTCTCTCTTTGGGTTATCAGTCTTCACTGGTATAGGTCCAAAAGTTTTATTTCCGCCTGATGATGGAAAGTTCTGCTGGAGTACACTCCGGGCTGGAAAGTTCACTCTAGGGTTCTTCTTGTAGCTCTTAAATCCTGAGGATTTGATCCCCTTTTTCTAAAATATCAAACCACTCTTCTGTTTCTAGTCTCCACGAGACTCTGCCCGATGTCCATATTGTTCATGACAATATGTTGCCTTTCGAATAGTGTCTTCTAAGGTCTTTGGCTCATCAAATTCAATCCGGTTCCGGTATTCCTTGGGTAGCCCACTGATGAAGTGTTGCATCTTCACCTTCTTTGCTTTGATGTAGGGTACATATCTCAATAAGTCGAGGAATTTGTTGACATATTCCTCTATAGTGAGTTCCCCAGTTTGAGTTCATAAAACTCTTTAGCTTTCTCGTCGAAATATTTTTTCGACAAATACTTCTTCTGGAAGTACTTCTCAAACTGTTTCCAGGACAGGTCCTCCTCGTGGACCCCTTTCATATTCTTAAGATATTCCCACCAGATGGAAGCTTTTCCATTCAGATTAAAAGTGGCCACTCGAGCCTTCAAATTCTCCGAAAAATCATGGACTCTGGAATATTTCTTCAGTCCAAGCAGCCAGGCCTTGGCTTCCTCTCCCTTCTTTATCTCACCGTCGAAGGAGGGAGGTTTGGCCTTTTTGAATTCCTCAAATTTATGACCCTTGGAAGTCTTTTTCTTCTTCTGTTTTCTTCGAGAATAGGAACTGGTCCTGCTGCTAGAAGAGCCTTCTGAATCACTAGCTTCCTTCTCAGAGGAATCGTATGGCACTGGTCCTTTACCTCTAGGGTGGACCTTTCTTGAGGTTCTCCTCTCAGTATGGCCACTGATACAACCATGTTTCTACATCTCGGTTTCATGCTGCATTTGTCGTTGTAGGTTGGATAAGCTCTGCAGTAAAACTGCATTAATTTCGGTTTACTTTTGTTGTTCTTTCATCATCCTTTCATTGTTGGCCTTGCAGCTTTGTAATTCAACCATGAGACTCATCACAGTCTCGGCTAGATCTGGAGGGGTTCCTATTACTCTTATTTCGTCAGACTCTTCGTCTCTATTGTGGGAGTCTTATCCCATCTCTTGGTGAGTCACCATTTTCTGCATCTGTAAATTCCTGCGGCTGATCATCCGATTGGCAAAAAAGACAAACGTTGGTTGTTAGTCAAGAGTTAGATACATTTTTATAACATGTGCATAAATTCATATTTTCACATGTATACCCATATAATAGGGGTTTTTCTTTTGGGTCTTAATCCTTATCTATCTAGCTATCTCAATGGCAAGAGACTCTACCTACTTTAGTAGGTAGCCATCATAACACTAAAATAAGACAATGAAGTTCATGTCCCAGATTACAGTTTCATTCTGTAATCCTTCTTCTTAAGGAGAAAACACAGATGACGATATCTTCTTATGTGGCTCGTGCCTAATACCAAGCAGGACAAGTGTTGTAACCATGCTCTGATACCACTTTGTCACATACCCACCACCTTAATCAATTTTTTCTTTGATTTTATGTTGAATCAGAGCCCCCGAACTACCTACGGAGGCCTAGCGCAAGCTATCTCTTTCTCTCTGTCTCTTCCCATGTGATCGCGGGTCACGATCATAGTTCACATAATCGCAGTGCCTCTTTTTATTTCGCACCTTGGCGCTATAGGGGTGTCGAGTCATTCAACTCTGCAACTGCCGAACCCCAACAGGGCTAGCGACCGGCCAATAGGGATGAATACCTACATGGTTAGCAAATGGCCAATAGGAACAAATCCCAACAGGGCTAGAGAACAACCAATGAGAACAGGCCCCGTCGCACGGTTAAGTGGAGTACAGGTGGCAGAGGGGAAATGCGACATGGTAGTCGACAGGACAGGAGGGGGCCCCACTTCACACGCCACACTATTCCGGACCCCCCTCCCCCATTAAAGGTAGAATGAAAAGGGGGGTCCGGAATTCCCCTGAGCACCATTGATCAAGGTGAATTAATCTCAACCGTTCGAGATTTGCACGTCCGATTCCGAACCCCCCCTCCCCCCCCCACCGCTAAAGGCAGAACAACAAGGGGGCTCTGGAATGAAACCTCAGTCGTAGATCTGGGCAGGTGAACTCTAGCTGTCCAGATCTTCTCGTTACTTACCTTAATGTGCATTCACGCCCCAGCTTAAAGCTGGCATCTCTTCCTCACATCTAACGGTCGTTATAGACCCTGAGATCCTCCGAAAGAATCTTGTCCTTTCATGGGGATTTATCATCACGAGAGTCCGAACTCTTGATCACGGGGCTCCCGAATTCTCGATCTCTGGTTTCCCGATGTGGCTAATCTTTCGACACATAGCCTCCGTAAATCAGATAGTCCAGATCTGTCCTGGGGTTTTCACCATGGAAAGTCTCGATCTCTCGTCATCAGGACTCCCGGTTCCACTATTCCCGATTTCCCAAAATGGGTAATCTTATGACACGTGGCCTCTGTCCATCATTCGGATGGTTCAGATCTATCCTGGGGTTTTCACCATGGAAAATCCTGAACTCTCGTCACCAAGACTTCTGAGTTCGCAATTCCCGATTCCCCGAAATGGGTAATCTTAGGACACGTGGCCTCCATCGTTCGGACGGTTCAGATCTATCCCTGGGTTTTCATCATGGAAAATCCCGATCTCTCGTCACCAGGACTTCCAAGTTCGTGACTCCCGATTCCCCGAAATGGGTAATTTCATGACACATGGCCTCCGTCGTTCGGATGGTTCAGATCTATCCCGTGGTTTTCACCATATAAAATCCCAAACTCTCATCACCAAGACTTCTGAGTTCGCGATTCTCGATTCCCCAAAATGGTTAATCTCACGACACGTGGCCTCCATCGTTCAGACGGTCCGAATCTATCCCAAGGATTTTCACCCCTATACACTGTGTTTTTATCCCTCAGGTAACTCCTGATAGATCCAACGGCTGTTGGGTTTTCTAGCCAAGATCTGAGAGCTCAGATTGGTTCCTACCTATGCATTCTTCCATGAATCCCTGGACATAGAAAAATCAACAGTCCAGATACTCCCATGGACCTTGGAGATCTATGGTCTGATTTCTTCTCTGCCCATGAAGACACATAAATCAAAAGGGTAAGGCATTTAACACGCTACTTACTCCTACCAATCTAACGGTCATGCGTGATCACAGGTTTCCCGATGGAATCTCGTTTGTCGATTAATACCTATCAGGGTTAAGGCACTTAACACTCCATCTTATTCTTCCAATATGACGGTCATGAGTGACCACAGATCTCCTGACGAGATCTCATCTGTCGATTCGATACTTCATCCTTATACTGTCGTCTCGGGTTTTCAAGAGGATCGTTCCTCCTCGTGCAGGGTTACTAAGGCCTTACGCCTTCACATTTTCTTTCCCAGTTCTTGATGGGCTTTTCAAGGAGGGTATCTCTATGGGGAGGTTCTTACCCAGGGTACTATCTGAGGCAGATAAGGGTACCTTTCTCCCACGAATCAGACACGCAGTCTGAATTAGATCAGTATGCATATAAATAGTGATTTATGAAGACATAATCCATGCGTAGTCTTTCCATTGTAAACATGCATCTATCAGTACTGATCAAAACATCATATAGACATTCTTACTCTGAATTCATTCACCATTTCATAGCTTATAAACATAAATGTCGGAATAAATATATATTTCAAGATGCCAGAGGCAAAACACTTATCAGAAATAACACCAGGGGTTATGCAACTGCTGAGAGGGGTGCTCGTTTCCACCCAACCACAGGCTCAACGACTCCTAGCGGATTTACCACTAGCCACCCCCGAGCTGAGACCATGATGTTGTGAGACTGCGTCTCTATTTGCGAGTGACCAAGAGCAAAGGTTACTCTCCTTCCTCTCTGCTATCACTCACTCTGCATATTGACAGAGTTCTCTTCCTCCCCTCGCCTCTGCCCCCAATCACTTCTACCCCATGCGTTATCCTCTTGCAAGATTGCATGTGGCACGATTTCCATTGCACTGGTCAGTCATGATGCCTCTATGGATGGGTGGTTCACCTCCACATCCCTCATTAATTCTTGAGGAGCCAGCTACCTGCTAGCCTGCGAGACATTTAATTTGGGGCCAGGGAGCCGCTTTTGGTTCTCTGGGCCAGTGGAGTCCAAATACGGTACTAATTCTCGGTGGAAGTTAACGTCACCTTTCCAAGTGCCTTCCACCGCCATCGTGGTCTCTTTTTATGCACATCCTCTCTCAGCAGTCCTGCAATATAATTTCATAATGTTATTCACATTCATTGAACTTTTCCACAAGGTCCATTTACATCACATATTCACATTTATGAGTTTTCCATAGTTCTTGGCCAGTCCAGTTATTTTTACAAACTGGGGGAAATGGGGTGTTACAACACGTGGCACATCCATTAGGTGGGGATTGCGTGGTTGACAGGTGGTGTAACAACAAGTGCCCAGAGAAAGGTGGAAGTGGGTGATAGGTGGTGGACAAATGTCGCTTGGGAAAGAGTCAACCCATTGTTGACTTATCGTTTTTCGGGGACTCACAAAGGAGGAGTACGAGGGCTCAACACTCCAACTCATGAAGTCACGAGATGCGAGTAGTGCTAGTGTTTAACCTAGCCTACGATTATATGTAGCAGGCGCTAGTGAGGAGGGAGCCATACCCATATCGCATCTCGGGTATCGGTGTTTGGAGAAAAAGGAGTCGAGAGCCTTGACTCTCCAACTCACGAGTTGCAAAAGGCACTTGCACTAAGGCCAGGTTGTGGTCACTTGGAGGAGGATAAGGGAAGGGATGGTCTGCACTAGGCCCCGTAGAAATTTAGGGATTCTATCCCTCGAAGAAAAGACAAAAAAAATTTAGTCGCCATAGTGGGTGTGTGACAATAGTTAACCATGTCTACCTTCATTCCCTTCCAGAAGAATAAGGGTTTAAGGTCCACCCTCATATTCATGACTCCCGGGTGAGCCATGTACACTGCTCTGTGAGCCTTGTTTAGGATCAAACCCCTCAACTCGTCGTTCAGTGGTACGTAAATCCGATTTTTAAACCTTAATAATCCATCATCGTCAAACGTAAATCCTTCAAATCTTGGTACCATCATTGTGTTTTATCCAATAAAATCCTTGACCTCTTTGTACCAGTCATCATCGCACTATAAATTTAGGATCTTTTCATGTAGATTCGTCTAAAGAGGCAACACCGAAGGAATGCATGGTCTCTAACTCAATGCATCTGCCACTCGGTTCACTTCTTCTTTTATGTAAGAAATATTGAAGCTGTACTCACTAAGCAATTCCGACCAACGTCGTTGTCGCGCGTTCAGGTCGCTTTGTGTAAAGATGTGTTGTAGTCCACAATGGTCTGTCTTTAGTTCAAATTTTCTTCCAACAAGGTAGTGTCTCCAAACCTTCAAGGCATATACAATGGCTAACAACTCGAAATCGTGCATCGCATAGTTCTCCTCATGCCTTCTCAGTTTCCTTGAGATGTAGGCAATCACTCGACCGTCTTGCATCAAGACTCCTCCTAAGAATTCCTTGGATGCGCCAGTGAATACCAATAAGTCCATGTCCATGTCAGGGACCTTTAGTATCGGTGTTTTTTTAAACAACTCTTTGAGCCTCCGAAATGATTCCACGCATTTCTCGGTCCAAACTAACTTCTTGTTCTTCTTCTGAAATTTCATGATCAGATTTGCTATCTTCGAAAATCCCTCGACAAACCGTCGATAGTATAATGCTAAACCCATGAAGCTGCGCACTTCCGGGACATTCGTCGGTGCAGGCCATTCCATAATAGCCTCAATCTTTGATGTATCCATAGAGATACCTTCATCGAAGATGACATGCCCTAAGTAGTGAATCTTTGATTGACAAAATGAGCATTTGGACAAATTCCCATACAATTTGTGCTCTCATAGACACTGTAGTACCAAGCACAAGTGCTCGTCATGCTCCTCCATCATCCAAGAGTAAATCAAAATATCGCCTATGAATACTTGGACGAACTTGTCCAAGTACTCATGGAACACCCCATTCATCAAACTCATAAATACCCTTGGGGAATTTGTTAGTCCAAATGGTAAAACAATAAACTCATAATGCCCAAAACACATCTTAAAGGCAGTCTTAAGGTCATCATCTTCCTTGATCCGTAACTAGTGATACCTTGATCACAAATTGATCTTTGAGACTACCATCGCACCCTTCATCTGATCGAACGGATCATCAATCCTTGGCAACAGATATTGATTCTTGATCATTACCTTGTTCAATTGACGGTAGTCAATGCAGAGCCTCCACGACCCATCCTTCTTTCTTATGAAGATAACAGGTGCACCCCACGGTGACACACTTGGATGTATCAGTTCGAGGTACAACAATTCCTTCAGTTGCATTCTCAACTCCTGTAACTCTAGGGTCGACATCCGATCAGGCGTTCTAGCTATCGGTTCAGTCCCCAGTTTTAGGTCTATGGTAAACTCTAATTCCCTCTCTGGCGGCATCCCAGGTAACTCCTCCAAAAACATGTCAGCAAACTCTCTCACCACAAGAAGGTGTTCTAGGCTTTCTGCTACTCCCTTCTCATTTAACATAAGGATCATATAAAGCTTACATCCCTTGCGCATTCTCTTCCATAGCTGCAAGGAAGAGATGAACCTCAGGGAAACTTCCTGGTTCTATCTTACAATCACGCATCTTTGTTCCTCATTATAGACCAAGCTCAACTATTTTGTCTTACAGTTGAGTATCACCTCATGCGATTCCGACCAGTCCATGCCGATCAGGACATCATAAGATCTTAATATCGTGACGTATATGTTGGCCCTAGTGACAAACTCTCCTAGGTTAAGGATACAGCCTGTATCCTTTCCTCCAACCTTTTGTTTGGCTCCTGAAGCCATCTATACAAAGATAAACTCATCCTGTTTGACTACCTTTACCTTAATCACTTTTAGCACTGGACTAGAAATGAAACTCTTTATAGCACTGAGATTTATCAAAATACTAAGGGTTTAGTCAATGACGGTACATGATGTCTCGAGCACAGTCGACTGGTGCTCTTCTTGGCAGTTATTCACCACTGCAAGAATCCGATGGTCCTTGCCTGAAACTCCCATGGTAGTGGGTCTGGCTGATCCAGATACTTCGGCCCTTTCCTTTGGGCAGTAATGCTGGTAATGTGGCTCCCCACAATCCAACAGACTTTCTTCGGTCCAATATTCTTGGTACTCAAAGTAGAAGTTGAATTCTAACAATAAGGCCAAACTTGAACTTCTTGACCTTAAGTTTCTGGGTAATTTGGTGTGGAGCATACCGAAGTAGCCCCAAAACAGGCCTCGAACTCGGGCACCGTGGGACTACCTTGTCGCAAGGCATAGAACTTGTTGAGCTGAAGCTCGACGAATTCCTTAGAAATATACCTCTCCTGGAACTGTTCCTCAAGCAGTTCCCATGACACGTCGTCGACGACCATTTTCAATGCGGAAGGAGCGTCTTCCATCATAGAAGAGAACTCCTCTTCAGTTGAAAGACCACCATGTGGACCTTCAAGTTGGAGGTATATCCCCGTAGAACAAAGCACATCACCAAAAATTTCCAACCATGCCTCGGTGGTTGCACTGTCCGGGGCACTCTTGGACTTGAGAACTCATCCCTCTCGAGTTCTTGACGAACGCTAATGGTACTAGCGGGGCATACTATGGACCCTCAGGGGTGCAAGTGCCCTGGCCTCATCTCAGTGCAGATGTTGACTCAAGGCCTCTAACTATCTCTGGAAGGACCTTGTCAGACCTTCATCATCCCTTACAACAATCGGATCCAGCCAAAGGACTGGTTCCTTCCCTTGGGGTTACACTCTGAGGGCATGGGCATTGTTGGAGGCGTCACACCTCATTCCACTAGATCACGCTGCGAACCACTGTGGTGTCCTCTAATTGAGATCACCACATGGACACGCTAAAATTTTTAGTTAGCACTAGGTTAAAACTCAAGGGTTCACTGCTGTGGAAAACATGGTGATCCACAGTCGCAGGGTTGAACTCGCTCTGATACCATATGTAATGGCCCCTTCGTTACGACTACAAGCGAAGCAAAAGATGCACTTTTTTTTTCTTTTTAACAGGATGACAACAACAATTACAGCTAGACAACACACATGACGGTGAGCACCACACCCGTCGACCAAAAAACGGATATCTATGACTCCACGCACTAGCACAAGAGCAGTTGGGCAAAACATGCATAAACAACAAGGAGAAAAGACTACCCACTCGATGCAAACATGACCACGACTACAAGGTAAGGGACAACATCCCCATCCTGACACAACGGCCTCGACGACCATTTGACTAGAGCCTCCATGGTGCGCAACCAACACATGATGGCATTCAACCCAAGCGTCAATAGAAAACTTACAACAAACAACAATACTCACATGGAAGGCACAAACTCTAGCCAAGTTATTATTTGCCTCTATCCAATGGGGTGTGCCATGATCCCCTCATCAGGACTCCTATCGTCCCCAGGTGATAGGTGCGGTGATACTGCTAGCAATACCTAACCTATCTGGACCAAGGACTCAAGATAAATCCAACGCGCCAAGGTCCGAAATAATCGACAGGAAGACTACGCCTATTCCCCCAAGCAACGGGTAGACAAGAAGCAAGAAGACATCGCTGAACAAAACGCAATCTAATAAATGATTCGTCGACGACCAAGAAGCTCGAAGGTTAAGCAATAAGTCTAGGCACGAAGGGTAAACTATTGTAACCAATCATCCTATAACTCAACATTATGACTTGTCTAACAAAGAAATCCTAATTTGATAAAAGTCCGCAACAACTGGTATGGCTTTTATTAGTAAAAAAAGTGTTAATATTTCCCTTGAGCAACAAACAACCTTTATTTTCCTCAAGCTCTAAGCACTCCAAGAATAAGTTAGTTGAGGTAATTATTTATTACGTCTCGCCCATTATACACTAATTCTCTGCCACGTAAAGATATTATATATCTCAGTCGCATACTAGCCTTAATATCTCATATAAATGTTATGTTGCTAAATAAAATAAATGTTGCAATAAAATAGTTGTGTCTGATCAATGTATACGTTAAACCATCAATGTAGTGTTGTCTATCTTCCATGGTTAACATTTATATAACAAATGAAATTAGCAAGAGTTTAACTATAAATCCCAGACATGAAGGTTAATGTATCAGTCGTTTTCGGTTGACTAAATGCTGTAATTACTAAGGAATTGACCGGTGAATTTTCATTCCATTATAAAATCGCTATCATAAGTTGTCTATGTGGATTCGCTGTCAACCTAGTAAATAACTATCTAAATAAGGAAAACCTGCAGTCATCTTAAAGGCAAAAGCACAGTCTTTATAGAGGCAACTCAGAGTCATCTTAAAGGAAACATCACAGTCTTTATAAAGGAAAACACGCAGTCATCTTGAAGGAAAAACCATAGTCTTTATAAAGGCAAACTCGCAGTCATCTTAAAGGAAAAATCACAGTCTTTATAAAGGCACACTCGTAGTCATCTTGAAGGAAAAATCGCATTCTTTATAAGGGAAAACTTGCAGTCATCTTAAAGGAAAAATCGCAGTCTTTATAAAGGCAAACTCGTAGTCATCTTGAAGGAAAAATCACGGTCTTTATAAAGGCAAACTCGCAGTCATATTAAAGGCAAAATCATAGTCCTTATAAAGGAAAACTCATAGTCAAATAAGGAATTACTTCGTGTCTTAACCAAATGCTAGAGACGTAGACCCAAAACGAAAATGTAACCCATGCTAATTTCCATTTCCATGGGTCTTATCATTAAAAATACGTAGGTACAATAATAATGGTTTAAGTGTTGCTGGTAACACTATCAATGGAAAATTGATAACCCTACCATAAAATAAACTATAGATATATTCAATTGATACGCAGAAAAATAAAAACTGATAACGTTATCATAAATTAAAATGAAGATAAAATCAATAGATATCACAGAAAAATAAAAACTTATAATGCTACAATAATGAAATATACTAGCCATCTAGAGTGGTAAGTTCACAATCTAAGGCAAGGAGAAGATGCAGTCCAAAAGAAGGTAAATCACTGATTGAAAAAGGGTAAATCATGGTCAAGTCGAAGGTAAGTTGTTGTCGGTAAGATGGTAAAACGTAGAGTTAAAGAAGAACTCAGATGGTATTATGCGGTTTGCGGAAGGAAAGGATTAACAATTGTAGGAGTACTCATTTGCAAAGGCGCAAGGAAAACCATCAATCCACCAAGAACAATCAACAGGGGTAGATGGATGGGCAAAAGAATCCTTCACTCATCATCCATGCACATAAAAGTAGGGAGTTAGGATCTATAGGTCTATTAACACCGAAGTGACGACCGTCGTTCCGGCTCCTGGCTGACTCCTTAGGCGATGAATGATGAGCTAGGTATGAGGGCGAAGTAAGAAGCCCAAACTCATCACAAAATCAATAAAACCATAGGGCGATCACAACATGAAAGGATCGAAAGCTAAGGGAATCAATCAACAACGAGCTTAAGGCTATGGGGAATTAAGTTATCAATTAAAATGCTAAGTCAACACTTTCTTTACCCAATTAAAATACATAATTGAAAGCGTGAGGTATAATAAGAATCTACCATGTAAAATCAAGTAAGCGTACCATAGCCCAAGTCATCTGCTTTGAGTCGTTGTCTCGCGCGCTTAGTGCATCTACCTCTTGCCGATCAATGAGACTTCACCGGTACCTCCCAGCCAACGCTAGGGGTACTCTTCTTCCCCCTTAGCCCCCCGAGCTGAAAAGGGGCCACCCACACTGAACCAGAGACCAGCTAGCTCCCAGCTCGCCTCGCAAGGCCGAGCTACCACTCTTCACTGAGATGGGTATCCCAACTCCCACAAGCTAAGTCAGTCAAGTCTAAAATTCTGCAGCGTAACATTATGCATTCCAGAAGAGATCCATCATCCTCCTCCTCCCTCCTTTATATAGAGTTTCTAAGTCCTTTACTTTCCCAATTTCCCATTTAATTTATTGTTCAATAATTTAATTCATAAAAATCCTCCCCATACATGTGTCACCCATCCCCTTCATTGCACCATATTTTAATTTCACTAATTGATTAATTACTCCTATTTCCCTCACCCACCTAAAGGCATTCCTAGAATCACTGCTAGGTGTCCCCATATTCCCTTACAAATTTTAATGACTTACCCTCTTACTAATTTACTAGTTGAGTTTAGTTTAGAAAGTTCTTAAATGCTAGATACCTTACTAAGTTAGTCTTTCTGCTTTTTCCTCGTGTTTCCCCCTTCTTTTTGTGTTTCCCGCATTTTCCTAGTTTCCTATTTCTTTTAAATTCCCCTCTTTCCCTTTTCATTTAAAACTCAAATTGGCAAGAATAGAAAACTACCTTTTTCCCCTTTCTCTTTTTAATTAATATTTAATTTTTAATTAAGATATGTAACAAAACAATTATTTCCCCTTTTTCCCCCTTTTTAAATG
>ML798818.1:222455-242150 GCA_009831015.1 Picea engelmannii
ATATATATATATATATATATATATATTATCACAAGTATCACTTACCTAGATTTTAATTTTCGAGGTTGGGCGACATTTTATTAGGGAAATTATTTTTAAATCTTTCTTATCATGTTATTCATTCTAAGGCCATCTAGGTTTATTCATTTATTATTTAACAACGCAATGTGCCCTTCAGGACGCACTAGGTTCTCCAAGGGTGCTACTCGCCTCATTCTGTTTCCCTTGTGCGACGTGCCCTTCAAGAAGCACTACATGCTCCAAGGGTGCCACCCACCTCATTCTGTTTCCCTTGCGCGATGTGCCCTTCAGGACACACTACATGCTCCAAGGGTTCCACTCGCCTCTTGATTGACTTGGTAGACATCAAAAACCCCTAGACTCAATACTCCGCCAGGTGATCTTGTAGGAGACTAAGGGCCTCTAAGGAATAAATCCCCTGCCTTATTGCATGCCCCTTAGAATCATCGTGAGCAACTGTCATAGTCTTCCCTCATGACATCGTGGGTCTTCTCGAGCTAGGTAGTCGTTAACCTATAGTTCGAGCCACGACGAGAGTGTTAGTAGGCCGTGGCAGGGCTATTGTCTACACCTCTCCCTCAACGTCTCTGGTAGTTTTGTGTGACCCTCTTATCCACATGTGAGTCAGGTCGGGAAGCTATCGTCATCCTGCATCATCAACGAATCATGTTAGAAATAATATCCATAATCATATCATCTAATCAGATGCACAAATATCATATATACAACAATCAAACCCCAAATAGTCCACTCCCTAACTCGATCTGCAATCCAAGGGGTTTCATTGATGCCTCTGCATCCTCGAGGTCCAAAATCCTGCACACTAAGGAAAACCGAGTCAATAGAACATGTCTATGTCAATACAAGAAAATAAGATGTCATCAATCCATAACACCTCATAATCATAATCAAATGCCCAATAGTATAATAATCTAGATCACCTGCAATCAAGTGTCCTCAAAGAATAAGTTCGCTCAATGCGTGCAAGAGCAAGATGTTACAGATAGTATTTATAATTATGGGCGACAAATAATGACAAGTTCTACCCTTAATTCTTGTGTATTGTATGATTTGGATGTGAGAAAATATGTGACTTTTCTGGTGATATGTATTCTCCATAGATGGAATTCCATGTGACAATCTACCATTGGCTAGCAAAACATTACCTAATTAATGGAGAATTTTTCATGTTGTGCAACTAAAAGTTTAAATAGCATAAGAGAGTAGCTTATGCACTAGGGATACTTCTATACTTAAGTGTGAGGGAAAAGAGTGTTGACCCTAGAGTAAGTCTAGTGCTAATTCTACCATAACAAAAATTGTGGCTTGTATTTAATCATTGTCTGGGTTAGTATGGTGATACTAACCATAAAACACTATAGTGGGTTCTTATGTTTAGTTCCATGTTCTTATGAACATTCAAATGGATACTATAAGTGGGCCTTTGTTGTGAAACTAAAACTTTAGTTTAAAACGATAAGTGAAATATTATGACAACATGTTTTATTATATCATAGTGTTTGATGGCGTATATCAATTGATTCCTATCATCCAACATGATGTTAAATCAAATTGTGTTTGATTATTGAGTTTACTTGATCATACCAAAGTAATGGAGTTTAGGTATATCTTGTGAAGTATCTATACCATTAGTAAGATGAGTGATAAGTACCTTGACTAATGCTATTTGATTAAGAACAAAGAATGAAGAGAGCGCCCATGAATGGGATAATGTGCTTCAAATAAAATTCTTTGTGAAGAGGAGGTCTCCCTTTAGGGAAGGGAAACACATTCACCCATAAATTTTATTGGCAGTAGAAATGTCAGTGGAATGCCATGGATTATTATGCATGAGTCGCTTGTAAGAGGGGTGAGATATCTAAATAGAAGCACAAATCTTGAAATGCATTAATTGATCTAGAAACCACTCTGTTAACTATGAAGTATTTTCCCTATTAAAGAACTCTGCTAGGAAAAAATATTCTTTAGGTAAAGCAATGTACATCTTGGAATTGAGCCCTTATAGTAAACTTATTATTGATTTAGAAATTATCGTTAACCTATGTATCGCCATGATGTTGTTTGATCATATTTTGTTTTGTAACAGTTTTGTTCATATAAATCATATTGTGTCTTACCAACAATGGAAAGGATCATAGACATGACATTTGCTTGGTCGAGATATAATTTATATGAGTTAAGAAGATAGTGATATTGAGGAAAATGAACAAAAAAAACATGAAGTGACAACATCATATGACAATCAATTAGAAGTATCTTAGTCAATTTTCCTAAGCACGGAAAACGTGTGTGCTAATCTCATGAGTGATGGTGTATTTATTGTCAATCTAGGGTGATAACTAGATCAGTTAATGATGATTGTTTATAATTATCAAGGTATCCTAGGTGGGATTATATGTATGACTTAATGAAAATTATATATAACTCAAGACAAGATTTACTTAAGTAGAGAACTAATGATAAACTAAGGTTCTAACCAGTGGTATAATGAATAGGTCATACTTTAAATATGGGGGTCCTATATGGAACTTATAAAGAATAAATCTATAATAGAAGCATGTATTCACATTATTTAAATTACAAATCGTAATAAAATGTATTCAAGACATAATAAGGTGTCTACTTAATAGGGGTAGTCACAATGAATATAATAATAGCCTCGTCAAGTTTTAAATCAAGTGAATCTCCAATGGGACCTATATAACACATGGTCTACTATCCAGGAAGATGGAGAGAAGTTGTGTATTGAATTACTTATGTTGTGAATGGACATAACTTCAAGACAAATTTTCTTGATGGGTCGATATATATAATACCCCATAATTTGTCCTTAGGTAATTATAACGTTGATTTTATTCATCTAAGTAATTCATTACTTAGAATTTATTTGGGCTCAGTTCTAGACCAGTATAGACATTTCATATGTGTACATATGGACCTATTTATGTGTTGCATAATATTACTTTTACTATTATAATTTCATGTTAATTATAGCTATGTGATTTGTTTAAACATGAAAATTAAAATGTGGAATTTGGGTACAATGATACCAATTCAAAATTATTTATGTGTTGCATAATATTATTTTTACTATTATAATTTCATGTTAATTACAGTTATGTGATTTGTTTAAAAATGAAAATTAAAATGTGGAATTTGGGTACAATGATACCAATTCAAAATTATGTTGTGAATGTATAACATATGGGAGGCATGGTGTAAATAAACATGTATTTTTTAATTGAATATCAATACAAATATGGAATGTCATATGAAATTTATGATGTATCTACATGGACATTATTTATTCATGAACCAACTTATAGGTTGATGAGCTATGTAATAGCTAAATTCTTATAGTGTTGAGGTAACTTAGAATTTGTAGACACTAGGAACATAGTGTATAACTTTTACTAATGATTTAATTTATTATTTCAAATATTTCTATAATATCTGATAAGTGTGGTTTCAATAAGACACGCAACTTCCCCAAAGTTATTGTTCAATGATTTGACTCTAAGAACAATAATTGCAAAGTATAGCTTGAAATAGGGTGTTGACCCTAGTTTTATCAAGAAGGGAAGAGGTATTACCGATCAAGTATCTTGTTGATCCTAGTTTTATCAAGTGCGGTGGAGGTATTTACTCACCCTTAGTAATATAAATCTTAACTTTACCAATATTTCATTTGGTAAAATGAGGGTTCTATACCTCTATTTAAAATAGAAATATATTGTTTTATAGAAATGATGGTTCTCTTTCTCTGTTAGATTAGTTATGTATAATTATGATAAACAAGGGTTCTTACCTTTGTTAAATAGATATGTACAGTTGATAATAATAATAAAAAGTCGAGATTTCTTTTCCTCTGTTTATTCTTAATATTTGAGTTTCCTAAATGCCTTTAGTTAATGAAAATATGCATTAATCTTCATTAGTATGTAAATCCTGAAATTAATAAATTTACCACTGAATATAAAAGTGGTTGAATCTACCCTCTACAAAAATGAATGAATGTTTCCGACTTAACAACATAAGATAAATAACATTTTTTAATTTTTTTTGATGTTCACAATAACATTGATATATCATAATAATATTACTAAGGTTTGAAGAACCAAATTTACTTCTTATAAAGAATTACATAATCAATGAATAAGACAAATTGAACTTGATACAATCAAACTTGGAAAGCACATGTTGGGTGAGACTGCTCCTCCCAACCGAAGATGAGAGAATATACATCATTTTGCCTTCTCACCCCCGAGATAAGTTTCTTGATCCAAAAGGAGGAATGATCACTGTGACTGACTTGCAAAAATCTAGAGCTTAAGTTCTGACTTTCCCTTTCCAAATTCTCATGTACACAAAATGACATCCCATTCAATTTGTGTACCCATTATTTATTTTTTCATAGGTCTTTTGACACATGTACGAGCCTCCTTCTCTTTGACTACTTGTCAATATGTACTCCCACAATTGTCTTTTCTAATTTTCTAGAAATTTGGGAATGTGTTTTTGCTAGTTGACTTAAACTCAAGTGGCTCTACCACTTGTTTATTTCTACTGCCACTGATCATTCCTCTAAATGGATTGGTAATTCCCTCTTTTAGCAATCTTATTCAACTTGCCCATCTTATTAAAATAGAAAAAAATGTTGTTTTGCATATTTAAGGATCCATCCAATCAAAATAATAAAATTAAAAATAAGTCATAATTGTTTTTAACAATTAGGGGTATTACAAATTAACAAATAAATATCCCTAATTAACCAATATTTAATACTTATTAATCGCTAAGTACCACTAACTAAGTCACAATTACCTCAAATTACCATTAATTAACCATGATAACCCCTACTTTCCCCTAGTTTACCCCAATTAATTACTAATTATTTGTAATTAACCATGTATTACCCCTAATTTTTACCAATACTTACCCCTTATTGACCCCTGATTACCCATTATTAACCACTAATTAGGTCCTTAATTAACTCTTAATTGACCCATAATTATCCCCATTTTGACCACTCATTATCACCAATTAACCCCTAATTACCATGAATTTCTCCTAATTAACACCTAATTACTTGTATCTAACCTTTGATTACCAACACCTACCCCTAATTGACACCTAACTAACTCCTAAGTATCCTTACTTACCTCGGATTATTGTAGATTACAACTAATTACCTATAAGTACCCTTAATCAACATGGAATGATATTTGAGTAAATTTGGCTAGTTCAAAAACATTTTCCAAAACTAGTTAAAAAAAAATAAACATGCCCCACCCTACCCTAACATTAAGTTAGTGATATATTGATGTCGACCATTAACCTCCACTAATCCAATCCTAATTAAGAATTATTTTATCACTTGTTAACTTCTAATTTTCACTAATGAACTCCTAAGTACTTTTAATTGCAATTAATTGACCTCTAATTATACTTTATTACCCATAACTCACCACTAACTATTACTATTTTACCATTTTAATATGTATTCTTCTCTAATTACAACAAATTCACCCTCAATTACCTTAACGACCCTTAATTAACAAATAATTAACCCCTAACTAACCCAAAATTACCCTTACTCACCCTATGGAACCCTAATTAACTCATAATTGCCTCTCATTTAATAACCCCTCCTTACCCATAATTGACTTCCAATTACCCCTTATTGACCCCAATTATCCCTAATTAACTACTAGTTAATAATTATTATCCCCAAGTTACTACTAATTAAGCCCTAATTAACCTCTAATTACCTCCAATTATCCACTAATGTATACTTAATTAACTTTATTTAACCGCATATTACCCCTATTTACCCTTACTTGATCATCACTTAATCCGTAATTACCTCTACTTACCACTAATTACAATGAACTACCCCTGATTAATTGGTAAGTAACACTAATCACTATAGTCCATTATGTGAACCAACCATATGTACTTCCCTTGTTTATGAACCATATTCTTTAAGGCACAAAGATAAATCTCTTAACCATTAGCTCACAAAGAGAGAAAGCATGTCACAAAATTGGATTTGAACCTAGGGAGGGGAGGACAACAAATTTCCTCTTAGCCACTGGAGCTACACCCAACTAACTATTAATCCATAATTACCAACAATTATCCCCGAAGCATCCCCTAATTAACCACTAATTACCCTTAATTGACCATTAATTACCACTAATTAACCTCAAGTTAACCATCATTACCCTAAACTAACTCCTAATTAACCCCTACTCACCCCTAATTAGCCCTTATTTAACTCCTAATTTCATGTAATTAACCCCTAATTGGCGATTAATTGCCTTGTATTAACCCCCAATTTTCCCTAACTAACAACTAAACGCCCACACGTTTCCACTATTTAATACTTATTGACCCTTGATTTCCACTAATTAACTACTAATTATCCCTACTCAACCACTAATTGCCCCTAATTAACCCTTAATTGACCATCATTACCCTTAGTTGACTCTAAATTGTACCACTATTTAACTCTTAGTTACATATAGTTACCCCAATCAACCCCTAATTGTCCCTACTAACACCTAATCAATCCCTACTTAAACCTTAATTTTTTCCCAAGGAAACCCAAGAGATACTTTAGGCTAATGAGGCTTATGTAGCGGCTAGGGGGATTCAAATTGGGAACGTATTGATACAACCAAATGTACAATCTTAGCAACAATAGGTTGACATGACCCATTGTGTTTAATTAAACTTAATTAGCCTTATCTCTAATTACCCTGTTATGAAAGATAATGTCCAATTCACAAATTGATTAGAGTGATTTAGACACTTTTTCCAAAACTATGAAAAAACAATACCCCACTATGCCAACCTCAAATAGGTTATATTATACACAATGAGGATTGGGTTTATCATTGGAACACAAAACAATTTTATGAAATTAAATTAACAAAAAGTTAATATTTAACCTTACATTCCTATGAAATTTAAAGATAAGCAATATAATGATAATGAAATCATTAATAAGAAAAAAGTTGAAATACTAGAAAAAATAATAACTCTTAATTTGACCAATCAAAATTATTCATATCATATGTACATACAAAATTAATATTATTGAAATTATGACCACGTTCACCACCTTCATAATGAAAATGATCACTCAACTAATTCCATAATACCACCTTCATAATGAAAGTGATCACTCAACTAATTCCACAATACCTTTGTACTAGGGAATTTGTAATAAAAAAACATATTGTTCCTAACCTATAAACTTATATTGTCTAAATCATGACCATGTTGACCACCTTCATAATGAAAGTGATTAATCAACTAACTCCATGAACATCATTTCCTTTTAATTTATTCACCGCGATTAACTTTTCACTTCCAATATAAAAATAATGTAAATGGCAACATAGTACTTGGTAAAGATATTTTTAACTCAAGTAAGTTTAACAAATGCATAAATTTATCCAATATTTTTTACATTAAAATTTTATGCACTTTAACTATAAAAAATTTAATTATTTTTAAAATTATCAAAATTTTAAAATAATAAACAAATTAGAACACACCTACCCTTTTCAAAAACAAACGGTACCTTATTCACCATCGCTTAATTCATTAAAAGAAATTAATGTAAGGAGCGTGGGAAACACGTTGCTTGTGAGGACCGTAGTTGGTTTTGAGGTCGTTGAGTTAATGATGGTTAAGATCTCAATTTTTGCTGTCACACTTGTCGTTATAGTTTATGAAGAACACTGAAGAATACGGTGCTCAAACAACACGATCAGTATCTTTCACGGCATTTATTAATCTTGACTATCATTGCCAATGACAGAGATTTCACAGTAAACGTTGTTGCTTCCCTCAGACTTCCCACATGAACGCAGACTCTTCCCGGAAGTTTGGATTTTACAATTACAAGAGACTTACGCTACCACAAACAGATGGGCCATGACTTTGTTCGCTTGCCTGCAACTATTTATTTCCTTCATGCGATCCATTGTGCCCTCATCCCAACCATTCTGGCAAACAGAAAAAACATCGGTCTGGCACATTGTGATCAAAACTAATTTTGACTTCTTCAGCCACTATCAAAATGAAGGTATACATATTGCTCATATTGTTAATCTCTTGCAGTTTTTGCAGTTTTTTCGGTGAATGATTGAAGATTATATATAGGGATCATTATCCATTGTGTGGATGTGCAGAAAATGGTTTTTAAATCGTATATTGAAGACGAGAGGAGCAAAATAAAGGCCATGCAGGTTGTTGCGGGGTCTGGAGGCATGTATTTTCATTGCGGTTTAGGTTTAATGCTGTTATTGGCATATCCAGTCAAAATTATATTATTATTATTATGTTGCTTGTAATTTTTTATCAAACTTTTATTATTATTATTATTTTGTTTGCAATTTGTGGATATGGATATAAATATATAAATATAGAGGGAATTTTGAAACGTCCAGTCTAATTTTTCAAATTGCACTTCACTTGTTATTAGGTATTATTGAAGCTGTAATAAATTGAAGCTGTAAACACTCCATCCCATTATCATGAACAGTTTCAATGATCCCTAATAATAAGTAAAATGTGAACTCTAAACATTAGACGTTTCAAAACTTATTCCACAATTTATATAAAAAAAATCTCAAACAACATAATCACAAACTTACAAACTGTAAAAACAGACACACTGTGATTATTATTATTATTTGTGATTATATATTGATTTGCTGTTATGTATTGGTTTACATAATGTCGCAAACTAATCTATATTTCAGTAAACTCTGTTGCATTTGTGATTATGCATTGGTTTACTAAGGTTGCAAACTAATCTATTTCAGTAAACTCTGTTGCGGTGAACATGAAGGACGGAACGTTAACTGCAGTGGGTGAAGCTGATCCTGTGTATCTGGCAAGAAAACTCAGGAAATTGGGATACAGAGCAGATCTGCTCAGCGTGGGTTCTGCACAGGAAGAGAAAAAAGAGGATGAGAAGGAAAAAGACGGAGTGATGTATTATGTGAATCCCAGCGGCTATGGGCATTATATTGGATACCCATCATACACTGTTGTGAAAGAAGAGTATCCCAATGGCTGCACCATCTTATGATACGTTTTATATAATTGTAATCGCCACTTCCTTTAAACCTTCAGTCTATTCCTTGAAAAGGTACGAAGAAACTTGATGCTCCGTGTGGCGAAGCGTAGCTTTAGATATGCTGAAAACTTATTAATGTTGGTATGTGTCGACTTTGTCAAAAATATATGTGTTCCTTTCTACATATATCCTTTAAACTATTAATACATATGATTTTTATAAGGGTTTTGGCATGCTAAGTTTTATTTTAATGTTTAGTATAAAAGAAAATCTCATTAAATTTGTTGGGTTGTAAATTATATAAAAAATTACAAGATAATTTAACATTTTAATATAATAATATAAGTAATTACAAGATAATTTAAGATGTTTGTGCAGACGAAGCAAAGCCACTCAAGGTCAGGTGCACTCATAAATATCGATTACATCCTGCGTCCACCTCGACTTCGACCCTCACACTTTCTATTAGGACTTCAATTTTCCACACCTTCTTCCGATCGATTAGACTTGTTGCACCAGTGTGAACTCGGGCTTCAATTCTCCATACATCTTTTTAATGCGAATTTGAGTAGGTCCATCGTATGGTAACATTGAAATTGTTAGGTAGCGGTTTTTTAGGGACACAAAAAGTTGTTGTTTAAAGCTTTTTTGGATTTGGTAAAGATCTTAATCGATTTGACTTAAAATATATTAAAATAGGATTTTCTTTTATTTAAATAAAATATAATTTAATTTGTACACTTTAAACTCATTTCATTCATTTATAAATTAAGAGAAAAATTTCATACATTGAAATTAATATATAAATCACAATCTTATTATTTAATCATGTTAGGTTTGATAGATTATAGATATACATCATAAAATGTGTAAATGTTATAGGTATAAAATGTGTAAATGTCATAGGTGTGTAAACTCGTGATTTAAACAATGAAATGGACATGGAAAACATTTATCTTTTAACCATCAAATAGATAACCAACTACAAGGGATGATGCTCCTCTCAATCATAGAATTTTTGCTTCAAATCTCAACAACAAATTGACCTCGAACTAGGGCTACGAATCCACAAAAGAGGGTGTCTCTCACAGCGCAATTCACTCCCACATCAAGCTAGTTTTCCTATAGATATCCTAACCCTCCATCTCTCTTCCCCTCAACCTATGCAACCCAAGGAATTGAGATCTCCCTTCACTACACACAGTCCCGCACGCCTTCCCACTTCCCTCTAGGGTCCCAACATAGATTGGCTAGGAATATCTATTGTTGGGTACTCCGAGGATGTTAGCTGCCAAAGGAAAACTAACAACACAACTCACTATTCTAGAGAAAACTCTCAGACACAAATTATCTCTCTAAGGGATTAGTAGCCTACTTCTTCATGTAACAAGAGCTCCAACAAGCTTCCACGACACCTACTATGGCTACCTACAAGCTCCAATGCTCTCTACCCCATTACTGCTCCAAAAACTAGATGTAAAAACTACCCACACTGCCCATTTGAATTTCCATTTACCCATGAAACTTTACTCGCATTTCCCATTTTACTCATCCCCCATGCTCTCATAACTATGGGATGTGACTTTTTCCACCAACCCTCTTATATGTGCTTAATGATTGGACTCTCATACACTCAAAAGGGAGTTAAAAGGTTCTCTCAAAATAATAATTTTAGAGTGGATTGGAATTAATACTCATGAATAATCTCCCTTGGTCCCCTCTCTTAGGTATTCCCTTCTCTTGTGGATAACTTAGCTCCCAATTACTTTATTTGTGTCCACCAGTAATTGGCATCCCATTTATTTTATTATTACAATATACAATATTTACAAATTATATATTTGTGCCCATAACCATACATCCTATTTAATCATATATCACTAAAATAAAAATTAAAATGAAGATGTTACATACATACACTATTAAATATTGTAATATTCAATAAACAATATTTTTCAACAAAAATAAAATATACATTATAATATTAATGTCACACATTTTAGTAAGTCTTTTCTAAAGATAATAAATGATAATATTAAAAGAAATTATTGTTGCAACATGGTATTTTATGTTTTAAACATTATTTTTCCAAAAAAAACAAAATATACATTATAATATCAATGTCACACATTTTAGTAAGTCTTTTTTAAAGAAAAGAAATTATTGTTTCAATATGGTATTTTATGTTTTAAATCGTTTCTCATTTTATGTAAATTAAAAAAGGATTGTATTCTTGTAACATTCCACGTGCACTCTATATTTTGGTCTTAGGCAATTTAAACCTTAATTTTATGTATCTTAGTAATTCATTCATTGATTTTTTATTTTTTGGGGATTAGTTAGATTATTATACACATTCCAAATTTCAAATGTGTATATTTTGACCTAGTTATGTACTTCACAAGTAGTCATTCGTATTGCACCATCTCGGTTTAGGCCGAAGAAGGAAGGTTTCATTTTCGCGCCCGTTCTACTCGCCCTTTCCGTCCAAAAAAGACGGATTATCAAAAATTTCCCAGGGAGGAATAGCGAGTGAAGCCCCTGATTGGCTCCTAGACTTGCAAAAAAAATATATGCTAGGAGGGAGCCACTTTGCCTTGTTAGGCCCCACCCTAGCTTCATGCTCCTAAAGAGGCTTACTCGGTGTCTCAACATCCTCTGACTTGATATGCGAGCAAGTGAGGGGGCCTCGAGATTCCTCACCGGCTTACCTTTGTCTGGTGAGCACCTCTAAGTGGAGGGTCAAAGGGTCCGTGGAGGTAGGTCTAACGCTCAACTTATGTTGTATAATACTATTTTTACTATTATAAGTTCATGATAGCGATAGTTATGTGATTTTTTTATACATGCAAATTAAAATGTGGAATTTCGTTACAAGGATACCAGTTCAAAATTATGTTTTGAATGTATAACAGATGGAAGGCATGGTGTAAGTAAAAATTCATTTATTAATTGAACATCAATAAAAATATAGACTCTCATATAAAATTTGTGATGTATCTACATGGATATGAGTTATTAATGAGCTAACCTACATGTTGATGAGCTATGTAATAATCGAATGGTTGTAGTGTTGAGGTAGCGTGGATGGTCTATTAGGAATATAATGTGTACTATAAGTTTTACTTATGATTTCAATTATTGTTATCATCTGTGGTAAATGTGGTTTTTATAGGATGCAAAACTTGCCTATAGTGGTTGTTCGATGACATGAATCTAAGAACAATAGTTACAAATCATGGCTCGATATAGGGTGTTGAACTTACTTTTATCACGAAGGGTGGAAGTATTACTCATCGACTATCTTGTTGATCATATTTTTATTACGAGGGTTATAGGTATTTCCAACCATTTATCCTATGAAACCTAGAGTCATGGGAGGGTCATTGTGACTATTGATTACCTACTAGGGAATCTTGGTCGAGATAGTTGACACTTCCTCTTAAATGTTTTATATTTCATTAATTCAATGCCATTGATGCTCTCACAGAGTCAAATAGAGGAAATTATAGCATGTGGAAGATGAAAGTAGGTTAGGGAGGAAGGATGATTTGAACTTAGTTGAGAACATTGTTTGGACATTTAATGTGTCATTCTTGTTTCCTCACTTGGTTCTTATTGTGTTTAGAACACTCATTTTGACTCACTTTTGATATTTTAAGTATGATGATCAATGATTAATGAACTATTGTAATTTTGTGAGTTAATATTATTGAATGATGCATTTACTTGATTTATTTTCCTACATGTTTTATTGTCAATATACATGAATTATGCATTATAGAGAGTGTTTGTTTATCAGTATTACAGGTGCAATCTATGTGCAGGTTAGCTAAGCATACATACCTTGCACATGTACACTAGTACAGTTACTCCATGTATTAATTACTAAAATAGGTTATTAACTATTTAAGTAATGATTTAATGATCATGTAAACTACATTTCATACATAATTATATAGTAGCATTAAATACCCTTATAGACTTAGGTTATTGGTGAGTATGATGAATTAAATGGGTATGGTGGGTTGCCATAAAATTTCGGAAAATTTGTCAAAGTTGCATTTATAAGTTACCATGAAAAGAAAAACTTTGCATTCTATTTTATTGTTATTTTATGTAAGTTTTTATTATTATTTTAATTAACCTTTTTCCAAAAAATCAAGGAGGGGAGGTTGATAGCTAATAATGGGGGTCGTTGAGGAGAATTGGACAATGTGTATGGAAACTTGATAAATAGATAGGAGGAAGTGGTGTCGAGGGGAGGTTGAGAGGTTGGAGCTTGTTGAGAGAATGGTGATTTTTTGGGAAAATATTTTATTCTGACAATTTTCTTAGTGAATATTGTGCATTGTTGTTCTTGGAGTCTTGGATATATGGAACAAGAAACTAAAATGTTTCTTGAAGATATGAATATGGCTAGGCTTCTAATTGGCTAGGATGATAATTTTCTTCCACTCTATGCACGTGGTGAAAAACGGCTTTGGAGACATCTTCCTACTACTCACTGAACTACAGTACAATTGATTAAATTTGAAGCGATGAGTAGGTATTTTCCTTAATATTGTGTAAATTTTTTGTTTAAATGTTTAAATATTGAAGTGACTGTATGATGCTACTAATTTCTTACTTAAACTCATCCTTAAACTCGTCCTAAAAAAGATTATTAAATCTATAAGATTTATGATTTCGCAATTGTAAAAAAGTTCTAGTTATATTATTCTATTTAAAAGTGCTAAAATTATGTTGAGACAAAATGCTTAAAGCATATGTATTTAAATGAGTAAATATTATTGTGTATCATCTGATGGAGAGGTGATACATTTGGTATCAAAGTTGAAATATAACTTTAAGTTCATGTTTGTATCATAATATAATAATAGCTTATAAAGAGGTCCATAAATGTAAATATGAAATAAAATAAAACATAAACAAAATAGTGGACACCTTATTTCTAAAATTTAATTTTTATTTGAAAGGAGCAGGAATGAAAGTGGTGCATATGAATTGGTTACCAAAATTGAAACTAGAACTTTAAATTCCGAGATAAACTGAAAAGATATTCCAAAAATGTATAGAGACTATACAACCAACAATCGGTTTAGTATAGGAAACAACAATGATTAAAAGTGGGTGGAAATTTCGCAAATTATAAATTTTCTTAGTACGGTAGGAAAACAAACATCATGAGGAAAAGTTATCATATGGTAAAATGATTTCAAAAAGAACAAATGATGTTTGTTGGTTCCTATAGATTCCAATGATTGGGTTGTTGGAAAACCTTTACATTCAAAACTTTTTTTTCCCTACAAATAAACCACAAATCCAAAAATAGAATCCATGGTGTAGTTTTATGAGAGTTATCAAAACTTAAACAAAAAATTAGAAGAGAAAGTTTTACCATGTAACATCCCGCTCTTGCGCACATCTGATTGGACTTATTCTTTGAGGACACTTGTGTGCAAGTGATCCGGTTCATTATATGATTGACTATTTCGATTATGGATTATGATGATGTTGTGGATCTGATGATATGTTATTTTATTGTATTTATATCGACAAGTGCTAGTGACTGGTTTTTCCTGAGTGTGCAGGACTCTGGACCGATTGAGGATGATGATAACTTCAATGGACCTCCTTGGACTCTGGATCGAGTCAGGGAGATGACTATTATGGTTTGAGTGTTTTTTATTTTTCATATGTGACATATGACTTCTATATAATGATGTTGATTTTTGATCACTAACATGTTTCGTTGATGGATGCAAGCTGACGATAGATTTCTAATGAGACTCACATTTGGAGTAAAGGGGTCATGCACGATGACCAGAGATATTGAGGGATAGGTGTGGCAGTAGCCCTACCACAACCTACTAGAATTCCCACCATGGCTCCAACTGTAGGTTAATGATTACGTAGTTCGAGAGATCCAGGATGTCATGAGGGCAGATTGTGACAGCCACTCGCAAAGATTCTAAGGGGTGTGCAATAAGGCAGAGTCTGTATTCCTTAGAGGCCCTTAGTCTCCCACAAGGTCACCTGAAGGATTATTGACTCCAAGGGTTTGAGGTCTACCAAAATAAGTCAAGAGGCGAGTGGAACCCTTGGAGAATGTAGTGTGTCTTGAAGGGCACGTCACATAAATAAAACATCAATGCAGGCGAGTGGCACCTTTGGAGTTGTCTTGAAGGGAACACCACGATTTTTAACACTCGTGAGTTAATGAACCTAGTACCTAGAAAACTATGTCTCCTTAGGACTTGGTCAGCCTCAAATGAATGTTGCATGAGTAAAGATTTATAATTATAAAATTTTCCCTTAAACAAAATTCTTGTTGAGCCTAAAAAATTTAAAACCTAGGTCTAAGTAGGTCTTGCGAACTGAATTTTATTAAGAAAGAAATAGGGGGGGGGATGAAGAAAATGGGGGTGATAATTAAATATAAAAAAACTAATGAAGGATTAAATTATTAAAGGATTAAGTGTTGGCTAAGTAAAAAACCTTCTAAATTTAGAACTTAGACAAAAAAGGGGAAACTTAAATACAAAAGGAATGTGGAACATAGAAGGGAATCTAGCTAGAGAACTTTCTAATTTCGAAATCAAACAAGCTTTAAGAAAGGCGTCAGTCATTAAGGGAATGTAAGGGAATAAAGGGACACCGGGGAGCGTTTTTAGGAACGCTTTTAGGTGGGTGAGGGAAATTGGCATTTTAAATTAATTAATTAAAATAAATTTATGGTGGAACTAAGGGATCGGAGGACAAGTGTACAGGAGAGAATTTTTCTAATAATAAAGTAATAAAACTAATTTATTGTGGTTTTGGCAACAAGTCACTAAGAAAAATCTATAAAAGAAATGGTGGAAGAGGAGAATGGACCACATATGGTATGCATAAGGTTATGCCGCCAAATTTTACTCTTGACTGATTTTTTTCTTGTGGGAGTTGGGAAACCCAGCTCAGATAATGAGTGGTAACTCGACCTTTCTAGGCAAGCTGGGATCTAGCCTTCTTTGGTTTGTGTGTGTGGCCCCTTTTCGGCTCGGGGGGCTCAGAGGGAAGAAGTGTACCCCTAGCGTTGGTTGGGAGGTACTGGTGAGGTCTCAGCGGTTAGCAAGCAGGAGCTGGTTCGAGCGCAAGTGTAGGACATCGACTTCGGATTTGTCATCATCGGTCATGGTATGCCGGGTAAAAATGGTTATTGTATTTTGATTACATTATACTTGCATATTTGTTGTAGTTGGATGACATCTTCATGTCATTAGTTTTTTGGCATAAGTATTGGTTGATAATTGCAAAAATGGATCTGATGGATCTCAGCATAATTGTAATCTAAAATAAAAATAAATGTTTTATTTTCTTGTATGTGTATAATAAGTGTATTACCACGATTCTCCCAGAAGTTTATAATTTTTACTATATTTCATCTTCCCAAAAAAAGGTTTAAAGGTTTATTTGTTTTTTACTGTGTATTATCACGATTCGCATAGAAGAACTTTTTAAGTGTTACTATATGGCATCTGCCCAGAAAGAGTTTAGTTGTTTAATTTTAGTGTGTATTTTCTTAATCTACCGAGCCTTTGAGTGGAGCCGCCATGAGTTCTAATCACATCTCTACATTCTTTCCCTCAGCATTGACAACCTTCCCCCTCAGCGACTAAACTAACTGTGTCCCTCTATGCGCAACAAGCCTAACCGTTTTCTCTGGTTTCTTTGTTGAACATATTCTTCAGTTTCCTAAGGACTGAGCTTATGCACTGTGCCTTTCTTGATTCGTCAAGCTAACACTATGTGTTTCCTTCTTAATTTAATGAAATTTTACTTTTGATTATTATCTAAGTGGGATTTGTGTATTAATTGGTGTCCCCATTGCATTGTTGTATTTCACTTGCGTCCTTATGTCATGTGTGGTCATTAATTAAGGAGGAAAAATTGTTGTTAAGTGTGAGCTTTTGATCGCTCCTTCCTTTTTCTCCACACGCGTTGAGACCCTCCGTGTTAAATTGCGTATATAACCTCTATATTTTTAGAACCGAAACAATAGATTTACCTTCCATTTTTCCCTAGCTATCCCCCTCATCTGGGCAGCTTTCACTACTGCTATAACAATGTGAAAGACCCATAGAGTAAACTAAGAGCCTGGCCTCTCGCCCTTGAATTGGTATAATCCTCATGGTTACTAAGGTCGAGAAAGTGGTTTGTACCTCATACCTCCCAATAATGGGCCACAACCACCTATCACCTATCCAAGTGGTGTCACCTAGTACAATTTCTTGTCTGGAGTCTCCCGCTTGACGCTCTCACTTGGGTAAGACCCTCGAAATGAGCCCTCACCTGTTCCTTACATACTTTCACACCAATGTATCTAGTACCTTCCCCGGTGCCCCTGTAATATCCCCATAAATAATTAATTATTAAAGTCTATATGCACTTAGGAATTTATTTCCATTTTTGGAAAATTCAAATTTGGAAAATTATTGCCATTTATGGCAATTCCGAATTTGGAATTTGATTAATTGTAATTAACTATTGTGAGGGTGAAATCATGAAGATGGGTTACACTTTTGTTTTTTTTATGAGAAAAAAAACTGTATTTTCACAAGTTATTCAACTTCCGATATACAAAAGTATTTTTTTTATTTAGAACTTCACTTTATAGTAAAAACAAAACTTGTGAAGAATTGTGTTAGCTTTCCAATGACTATTTTTCAATTTTGTTTTATCACGATTTGATATGTCAATTTGACAATTGTTTAACAATATGTTTCTTAAACATGAAATGAATGATAATGAGTTACTTATTTCTACAACAATGTATATATTATTAAACTTATGTTTTTAAGAAACAAAATATACTGCAACAATCTACAGAGACTCTATTTTATTATGACTATTATTTTGAATTTAACGGATGAATATTATAATTTCTAGAATTTTTTGAAGTTGACCAAGCTGAAAACGTTGCAGAGTTTAAAACCACGTTTTTCTACACCTTGTATCTATCTTAATTTTTACTTAAAACTAAAATTTAAATATACCCTTTTGAAAAGAACAGTTTAAGGATTATGAATATATATTTTTCAAATTTTTTCACTGTATATTTTTTGAGATACCAATATTTCATTTCACTGAATCATAATGTCTGCTGAAAATATTATGTAGTGATTTTTTTAAAAAATTAAATAAAATTAGATAAAAATAAAGAAAATTAAAACAAATTATACGAATTGAAAGTAGATTCAATTTTGGAAATGTTGGTGTCATTTTTGAAACCAAATTCTCAATGTTTGCAGGAGTCCGCAACCTTTGAAGTTTAGTTATGCTTGGGGCATTTCTCTGGTTTTGGTTTTCAGTTGCAATTTCCTTTTTTCGGCCGAAAACATAATTTTTCGGCCGAAAGTCTAAAATCTAACGGAATCCGTCAAAACTGAATGGTTTCCAAGTCTTTCGGCCGAAAAACTAACTCTTTCGGCCGAATGACAGTCGAACGAATTCCGTCCGTCGGAAAATATGAAACGACACGTCGTATGGTTTTTTTTCGTGCCAAATTATATAAATAGGATTTCGGATGAACAAATTTAACACAATCCATCAAATGAACAAAAAGATATAAGCTTGAGGATAAGGATTTCAAAGCATTTCTATTACTGATTGCAGTTGTATTCTTTTTTTCTTTTATTTCTTCCTTCTGTTCCATAGGCTTAATCGGAGGATCGATATCAATACATGGTGGTTTTTTAAAACACTTAAACACAGTTTCGAATCATCTTTTTGGTTTTTGTTGAATAAGGTAAATGATGTTTGTTCATGGTTGTTGTCGTTATCATGTGGAGTTTGAGTTGTATTACGATACTTTTTTGGATTTTGGTAAAACTTTATGGCCAGATTCACCTCCTCCTTCCACAGTTCGTGTTTTTATATCTGAAATTCTATGTGAAAGAGAAGATGATGATTTATTTTACAAAAGAAAATGTGTTGGTGGAAAGAAATGTCAACGTTGTGGAAAGAAATGTCATCGTTGTGGAAATCTAAGTTTGTTTCATTCAAAGTATCATATTGATATGAATGATCAATCATTTTCTAATATAAGAGTTAATTGGAAAATATATGAATATTTGAGCAGTATGACTCCACATTCTTCAAATGTTATTTCCAAAAAACTTGATTTGAAGGTAGATAAAATTTGTTTGATAGAGTTTTTGAAGAAGTTTGAGGAAGAAATCTATAAATACACTAAGCATTCACATAGAGCTCTATGGCAAGATCTACAATTCAAACAATCACGTGAAGTGTTTCCACCAGGGAAAATTTTGTTTGTAGTTGATTTTGCAGAGAATTACACATTCGTTGCACAAAAATAAATACAGAGTGAATATTATCATTTTGATCAAGTCACTATATTTGTCCACATTCTATATAGACATGCTCAACAGAGTCTTCCAAACATAGAAAACACCAACGACAATCAACATGTTATTAAAGAATATCACTTTTATATAAGTGATGATCGAACACACGACACACATTATGTACAACATTGTTTTGATAAATTT